>JANHGN010006067.1:31503-52568 GCA_024605025.1 Megaceryle maxima
TATTAGGAAGAAATTCTTCACTGAGAGAGTGGTTAGGCACTGGAACAGGCTGCCCAGGGAGGTGGTGGAGTCACCATGCCTGGAGGTGTTTAAAACATGGGTAGATGTCACACTTGAGGCTATGGTCTAGTGGATAGAGAGATGTTAGGACGAAGGTTGCACTTGATGATCCTAGAGGTCCTTTCCAAAAATAATGACTCTATGATTCTATGAGGTATTTCACTCCTTAGCCTTACGTTTTTGCTATAGACAAAAGTAAGAAGACACTGATACACTTTCAAACATGTTTCATAGAGGTTGTTATTCAGCAGGACTCTTGTGTGTATGCTTCACTTACATAAACACAAGTAGTGTTTACAAAATGGGACTTTTCACATGCTTAAACTTAGTAACATGCTGTAATGTTAAACAACAGGTGCTCTATTTCCACTCCAATTGTTGATAAGGTAAAGAGCACTAGAGAGAAACCTGCAATGGTTGTACCCCCACAAAATTCCATGCAAGGATTTATATTTAGTAAATAGCAGCAGCTCAGATAGGAGGCATAATCTAAACCATGTAGTTGTGTGAGTGCTTGTGCATATGTATATGTTGTTTGGAAAAAGACCAGGAAAAAACATTCGTGGATATTAGCTTACTGAATTTTGGCTTGTAGCATATTTGTTATTGTCTAAAAATAGTATTTATTACTTAAAATGTTACCTGGCAAAAATTATTGTAGAATGATTAATAATAAGAGCTTATTGTGAGATTGAGTAGTGGGGTTTCTTTTGGGGGGATGAGGAAAAGAAAACTGTATTCTTCAGTGAGATCATACCACAGGTTTCTGCTAAAATAATTTAGAAATGAGAAATAGAGTTACATTATTATACAGTATTTAATAAAAAGCATTTTAAATGGTATCTCTGTTACTTAGAAATAAAATAAGGAGAGGGTTTCCTGGGAACTTGAGAGTTCATCTAGGTCCTTTATTATCTGGAATCAGGATCAACTCTACCTATGTACTTTCTGACGGATGTTTATCTGGCTGACTCTTAAAGATTTTCAGTAATGGAAATTCCATAGTCTTTGTAGCCAGGCAGTCAATTCTGGTGTTCTGCTTATATCACAAGTGTTGTTTTTTTCCAGCTCTCTAACGTGAATCTGCATTACTGCAGTTCAAGGTCATTTTGTAGGAGAGAAGAGAATCTTTTTTTTGTAGCAGCAACTTCCATGTATTTATTTAAAGGGTTACTATGGATCCACCCAAGTCTCCTGTTGGCTAATTCTTCACTTAACATTTAACTCAGGATTATACCAAAATGTAGAAATTGTAGTGTAGGGGTTATACCTACGCTTCCAGTAAATTGGAGTAATTTAATTACAGCTTTTAATTCTAGCTACCTATTCTAGTAGATACTTGTGATATTGCCAATGATTGTCATGCCAGAATGAGAAGAATAGAAAGCGTGTAGAATATTAAGAGCTTTTAACCATGTGAATGTAGGCAGACTTTCCCAGCTTTTACTATTCTTGATTTAATTTCTTTTTTGTAATGTTGCAATTCTAAAAACCGGAGAAGTTCATGTTCCCTTTTTTTAAATTCACAGGAAATTGCAGCTTGAAGTTAGACATACTGAATATTGGATGCATCAAATTTGCATTTGTGCTTGACTTCTTGATTAGCTTTGTTTTCTTTTTGTTTTCATCTGGGAATAAAATGAGAAGAATCCTAAAGATTTATATTCTTGAAATGAGGGACTACAAGTAGAGTGTAAGATGGAAGCAGAAAAGTCTCCAACAATACTGTTTTGAGGAGTATCCCAGGAGGTTTTTTAACAATGGAGACTGGATTAGCTTGAAAGTCTCAAACCATTTATACTCAAACCAAATCAAACCAACAGAAACAAAACAAACCAAACCAAACCAAACCCTAGCCTATTCCAGATAGGAAATGTAAAAATGCCACCACATTTGTGCCAGATGCAGGGCTAGGAGTAGCCATGATCTGAACAGAAAAGAGGGTCTGAGGGCTTGGCTGCAGGAGATCACTGGCAAGCAAAGCCATCCTCTTGAAACACTTGAAACACCAGCTGGATATAGACTATACATTAATACTTCTGATTATTTTTTAAATTCACTGCAAATCACTCAGTCTTTTTTCTGGATATGAGATGGATTTCAGTGCTTTCTCCCAACTTTCAGGTCAGTGTGTTGGAGTGTCTGAAATACAAGTTCACAGATACTCATCAGTAAGATCCAGTAACTTGTTAACACAGTTTCTGTGCTCTCCTCATTCTGAATGTTGTAAATAAAGCATTTTTTCTCTTTTGCTTCATTTTCCCTTCAGGCATGGGCCAATAATGAAGAGAAAGCATCTACTATAACTTCTGGTTTATGCAAGCTTTGAAAACTTCATGAACTTCACCACTATTACATTCAGCTTCCCTTTTATCTATTTCCTTGTCATACTTATTTTTCTGGTATCTCAATGGCCATGACTTTTCACAAACATGTTTCTCTCTTCTCTGTGGGGGTGGCATATTCTTCACAGGAAAACCTGTCTTGGTTCTTTCTTACACCAACAGGAGCTTGGTGCTTATTAGTTTAGGGTTGCAGAGGGGATGAACATTAACTTTGTATGCATATCGGATGCTGCAGATCATAGAGAAAGGAAAACCATTGATCTGAGTGCTGTAAGTGCCTGATGTACTTGTTCTTGAGATGCAGGAAGCCAATTGATCTCTGAACTCAATAGGTCAGCAATTCATGTGGATTGTAGGTCATCAGCGATGGTCTTTCCTTTTAGCTGACTGATGGTTTTACCCAATGTACTGGAATGGTTTATCATGGTGGATTGTGAAATGGTAATTCCAAAGATTCATGTCTTTTCAATTATGTGGTCATTATCTTGAGGTCACTTCAGATTTATTTTGGACTATATATATGTATGTTTGTATGTTGTAACTCAAATTTCAATTTTGTTTCCAGTAAAATGGAAGTATTTGCAAAATTAACCATACATTTGCTAAATTAATAATACATTTCTCTTTAATAGTATGAAATTAAAGGTGGAATTAATCCAACCAAATGTAATCAAGTAAAATACATCCCCAAAAAGTGTTTGCGTATCCCACAGAATATGGAAAGAACTTGTAGTGATCAACTAAATATATGTATCCACAATGGAGATTTTAAAGTTGGTTTGTTTTGGGGTATTTTTTGTGTGGTTGCAGTAGTGAGGGTTGACTTAGAGAAACAGAAGAATGTGTCCTACATCTGGCAATCAGAGCTGAATTCTTGGTGTAATTATTTTCTTGTGTAGAACTTGTGCATATGTGTGTATATATATGTATTCCCATGTGTATATATGTATTTTTATACATTGAAAAATCTGATGCAACTGTGTTTGTATAATTAAACTTAGACCCAAATAGCACAAAAAAATATGAGCTTATTGTTAAGTCTATGGGTAAAATACAGCATTTGCGTAAACACCAGCAAAACTGCTGCCACAGATAAACTGTTTCTTTATTTTAAATGTATATCCTGAGCTAAGATAGTTGTGAAACATTTTAAATTATGTGGCAAAAAAAAAAAAAAATCTTCTTTGAAACAAGTATATTGCTATCAGAAGTCCTAGTTGCAGTTATTAAAGTAATGCAATTTTAGGAAATAATTAAAAATCCAAGTTGCAGTTATTGAATTAATGCAATTTCAGTGAAGTAATTAAAGTTAAAGCACAAAAGTACTGATTTGGCATTGTATCAAGCTATAGTTTTAGGAAGTATTATCCCAAACACTTGAATAATTAGTAGATACTTAAATGAAACATGTACTGATAAATTAAGTGACTTTCACAAGCAGAATTTTGTAATGGTGACTTATTAAAGAAACCCATAGAATACAGTCAGGGAAATAGAACCATAGATACTAAAAGCAACAACAAAACGCCTTGGTATTATAATGAATATAGAAATTTCTGGTGCCATCTACTGTTGGGAAACTAGAGATGACAGAAAGATGCAAGTTGAGGGGTGGAAGCAAGCATTAGAAAAGTGAAGTAAGATAATTTCATTCCTTAATATGAAACTGAAGAAAACTGTGATGGGAAGATCAGTTTGTTTTATCATGTTTCTGAGTTCTTGCTAGTGAAAAAAAAACAAAAAAAAAAAAAAAAAAAGACATGGTATTTCAAAACTGTTTAGGCTTTTTTTTAATCCCTCAAACTCTGTGATTGTTCAGAAAGGAAAGCAAGGACCAAATCTGTGTAACTTGTATATTTTGAGATTGGTGTTTGTACTGATAACTTTATCCTGGTTTTCCTTTCTTTTGCTTTTAAATCTAATGGGATTGATTCTTCAGCTTGTACAAAGAGGTGTTGTTCAATTGATGTTAGTGTTGAAATCCCACACTAAAACATGACAGTGAATGATGCTTCTTTGTGGGTTGTTTTTTCTTTTTGCTACATGGCAGGAACAGTTTTCCTTTTTTTGCTTCTAAAAAAGCAGGTAAATGTAGTTTGAACAGTGTCAGCAACAATAACACAGATAAAAAGGGTGTCTGCTATAGAAATAATTCAGGTTTTTAAGAAAAAAGAAAAACAACAATAAAGAAAAAATCTCTCAAAATAAGAAAATACATTAGGAATCTAAGAAATTCAACTGCTTGTGTTGCTCAAGTGAGCTTGAAGCAGTGATGGAGGCAAGCACAAAATGTTTCTTTTGGTGTGAGTGCAGAGAACTTTGAGGGCTCTCCCAATGGAGATTGAATCTCTCTCATTATAGTCTGAGTTGGGTGAGTTTTTTTCCTTCTAAGGCTACAGCCTGTTTCCACTGAAATCAATGTCAAAGGTCTTGATTACTTCAGTCAAGGTAGGATTTCACCCACAGGTTACCGTGAAATACAGAACTTGCTTCCAGGTCAATCTCCTGGGCAGAACTGTGCTCCAGAGCATAAGCTGTCCTTCCCTTCCAGTATACTTTTGTAACCTTTTAGATTACTTTGTTAATGGGAGCAGGGTTTAATGCCAAATGGGTGAGTTTTCCCACTTGCTCATTTGCTGTGATGCTGCTAGATGTGATACCACATCATAGTGCATACACATGGAAGGCTATCATTTAATTATCACAGTCTGTTCAGTTTTTGAATGTGTATTAGGATATAGCTGAAGTTTCAGTAAGCTACTCTTGGGTGTTTTTAGGTATTCTGCCCTCTTGCTGTTAACAGCCCCATATGCATTTAGTTTGTGTATGTTCTATGCTGCAGCTACAAACACAGTTCTCTGTTAAACTGATGATTCAAAAGTGAATCAGTACATATAAAAGTATACAGACTGTGAAATTGTGCCTTACAATGATTCAAGGCAAACCTAGGGAAAAAAATATTTTTTTTTAATTCTAAATAAGTGTTCCTTACCTGGGTAATTGATGATCAGAGACAGTTCGAGGCTGTGCCTCGAACAAATCACTGCATAGATGGTTCTCAACTGTGAAATTTGTCAGCCCATCCAAGGTCTATGGTGCTTAAAATATTGAGTATTAAATATAGTTTCACCTGTGTGTAAAGTCTGAGTAACAGTGTTGTGTTATCTTTCTGCTGCTTTTCAGGGTTTTTCACAGAGTGATTAACTCTGCTTTAGGTAATGCAGATGAAACTACTGGATTTATCCTTCAGTTGTTTTTAGTACACATTGCAACAAAAGCTTTTCTGTGCTATACGTGTATGGTTTTTGTTTGAATGTTGTTCATAGCATTAGCTATTCAATTTTTGTTAGTGTTAGATTAATGCATCAGCACTGCTGTAAAGATGTGGTGGTATGTCACTGATCTGTGTGTATGTGTAGGGATGGGATTTTTTGGTGGGTGTTTTGGGGGTTTTTTTTTTTTTCTTTTTTTTTCTGGTTTTTTGGGTTTGGTTTTTTTTTTTTTTTTTTTTTTTTTTTTTTTTTTTTTTTTTTTTGGCATGTCTAAATGCTTTAGGATTAATCAGTCTCTTGTCTGCTGCAGAAGTACTTACTTGTCCCAGGGGAGATGAGAGGAATTTTAGGAAGTGTATTGCACAGACTCTGAATACTAGTGATTTGTGCCAGTATATTCCCTTCAACATAGATGGCTCCCAGCCTTTGTTGAAGTGAGAAGTGATTTCTGACTTATGACATGATGATTTGATGTCTAAACCTGGATTGGTCAGGGGGAGGAGAAGTCTCCGTGTAGGTTGAAACTTTGGCATGAATCCAGATAAAATCTTCAGCAGACTATTGTAAAATGAGTGGTACAACTGAAGGTGCAACACTTCAGTTGCTCATCTAACAACACTGCTTTGCTTCTCGACAAAGTTCAGGTTTACCTTTTTTGTACTAAAACATTATGAATTGTGCATAGATTTTAACCACTCTTCGTTGGTAATGAAAAGCCTCATACATGCCACATTATGAGACTTTCCTTTTGGAGTGCTTCCTTACAAGCTTCTGTGTTTTATTTTCACAATGACATGTAAGCCAGATGGGTAGCATTGGAAATTTAAATTATTTTTACCCTAATTATTTTGAAGGTACTCTGCCAACAGGTATGCAAAGCAAGTATATTGCAGTAATGTATGAGTTTGCATTGGTTTGGACATGTAAATTATAGCTTTGTTATAATACTGGTAAAAATCTATTCTAGACTCTAGATACACAAATATCAATAATATAAATTTATATCCCTTCTACCACTGTCCTGAGAAATTTTCTTTGCAGTCCTAGTGACTGCATCTGATTCCATGTTGAAATCACAGGCATTTATCTGATGTGTAAGAAATTTCTGGAAACTGTCAATTTAAAGTTATTATAGTAGATATGCATATTTAAAACTTTGGAACCGAGTTAGCAGCACAGCAGCTGAAGTCAATGCATGTGCTTTTTAAATGTAGCTTTCTCAGATGATTTCTATTCTGGTCTAACTTGAGTGAAATAATTTAAAATCAGAGTGTCTAGGTTTGGTATTTCATTTTAGTATATTCAATATGTGTTTTTAAGGCTCTGCATTTGAATTTCAGATCCCAACAGAGGATAAAACCTGATAACAGTTCTGGTTTGGGGAGTCTTTTGTTGTAGAATACTTTCTAGCTTTTGGTTAAGCAATTTTTCTTCCCCAGTCAATAGAAATCATTTGTGCTGAGGTGGGGGGTGGGGGGGGGGAGGAAGGAAGGAAAAGATCAATATAATCTTTAAAATATGTTGTTGTTTTTAGTTCAGAGTAGTGATTTCAGACTATATTGTACCCAGACCCCTGTTGAATGAACTGTTCATTGCAGTGACTAGTTTCCTGTGACTTGGCTCTTAGGGTATTTTCTAACAGCAAGGTGACACTACCATGAGAAGATTTGTCAGGTTTGGCAATAGTTAGCATCACTGGGAGAAGCTTAGGAGAAAGCTCAAGGTCAAACTGTTTCTTTGAACTGATTTCTTTTTCCCTTCCTAGGGAAGTGATCCTTGTAAAGAGAGGTTGAGGTGTTCCTGGGGTTGCATGGGGCAGGATAGATTTTTCTGCTTTTTTAGATAATTAGAGGCCTTTAGTTTTCAAAGTTCACACCCTGCAGCTTTTGTGAGCATTGATTTTCACTGGGAAAAAATCTGTGGGGAAAGAGAAAGCAGAAGAGACTGCATTATACTTCATTTATGAGAACTTGAGCTAAAATCCCAAATATAGCAAAAGAGAAAATGTTCAGTGAACTTGGTATTTTTAAGTTTGTTTTCCTCAGAAGACCAGCTGCTACTGGTTGGTTTTAGCAATGTCCAGTCAGCAGAGTGCTGGCCATGAAACAGCAATGACCCTGCCAGTGCAAGGATATTTCTTGAGCAGTATTTGAGGGCTCTTGTTCAGATCCTTCCCTCTCTGTGATTGTGGTCAGGTTAGTGATTTTTTATTGTTATTTTTTCCCCCCTTTGGAAAGGCGCTGCATTTTTAAAAGGGAAAATGTAAATGAAGAAAGTAGATAGAAGAGATATCTTTTGGACACCTCATTTTAAAAATATTACTTCAGATGCAAAGATTGAAATTAATCATGTTAATCTTTTCTTAGACACAAGGTTTCCTCATTCTACCAGAGTAACAGTGGAACTGTTCCCACCATAACTGTCTGCATAGTGTGTAAAAGGAGGAGGTGGTATTGCGAGTATTTGTTTTGGTCTGGAAAATGTTTTGTGCAGATGTAATTAAAATACCTTTACGGTTAAAGAACTGAGTAAGACTTGTTATTCTGTGATATTCATCACCCTCTTCACTTAAAAATTTTCTGAGTAGCTGTTTATGGAGTCATCTTGGTAAGAAGTCTGGGAAGTTTCTACCTCGCTGGTGAGCTCTCATGAACATTCTTTATAGTATATGTTGCAAGATTTTAAAAAGATTTTAAAAGCATTGATGAAAAATAATCAGCTACTGATTTTTTTTTTAAAGTACAATAATATACTAAATCAGTAAAATAATAGACAACATGGAGGTTACTTATTGGTGAACCAGAGGAAATGTCAAGTAAGTAATCACAGTGTCCTGTAAATTTAGCATTGGTTTGGAACATTCTTGTTTGTTGGTAAAAGTGTTTGGAAGCAGATCAGGTCATTGCCCCATGCTCTTTTTGGCTAGTAGGAAGCTGTTACCATTTCTTTTTCACCCATGGGGGAACCAAAGGAGAGAGAAATAAATGGTCTCAGTTGTAGATGTGGACATGTAGTTCTGAGCTTCCATGTTGAAACATGATGTCCTTCATGTGAGCATTACTTACGTGGTTTCAAAATGTAGCTCAGAGAAAACCTGCAGCATTTACTGTCAGCGGGTGCTCTGGGGTGACAGATCTGGGATCTGTGGGTGGGGGTCAGGATCAGGCCTGGTGAGGGGAGCAGAGGTCAGACCCAGCCCAGGATGGATGGGCAAGGTTGTGGGGGATGGGGATGAGCCAGGACAGGGGTGCCTGGCTTGGTGGAGCTCATAGTCAAAGAGATGACATCCTGTGTCCCTGCTGGGACAGGTACTCATGTCCGCAAGGGCTGCTATGGGGCCATGGGTGGAGCTGGGGGAGCCCCAGGGGCAGACAGGACCATTAGAGCCCCTGAGTGCACTCAGGTGCTAATTTTATAAATTAACATCTTAATTTCTGCCAGTGCTAACAGAAATATGACTTTACAGGCAGCATTAATGCTTGAAGAAACAGAGCCATTAGCTGTCCCAATGTCTGCAAACTGTGCACCACAATAGCTTAACAGGAGTTTTAGGAACTGAGGCCAACTCTGTATAACATCATTTTATCCATTATGGAAATTATTGACAGTAAACATGCCCTCTGGCTTGCAAATAAGCACAGTCTTGTAACTGTCTCTTTTCTCTGAAGCAATTATAGACTCTCATAACATTCTACAGTAAAATTTCAGAAAAGACCAGGCTTTAGAAGACATCTAAATGAGCCATCTTGTGTAGATACATGGCTGTAGTCCCTTTGGTAGCTCTGGTAATGACTGTGCTGTAGGTGGACCAGAGATTTTTTTTTTTCCTGCTCAAGTAACAGAGCTCACAGCTGGATTCAAGCTGTGCTGAGTTTGGATAGAAGTGATTTTTGTGATTTTACTCTCTCAGAACAACTAAGTTCTAAGCCTATTCACTTCAACTTGTATTGCAAATTGAAAAATGTGTTATAGTGCCTTTTCAGGTACAAATATTTATCTGCAAAAGGTTTAATTACAACCTTTAGGTATTTTTTGCTATCTTTGTAAACTGTATGTTTCTTTTAATAACATTATTCTAGTCTGGATACATCACTAGTTTCTAAACAGAGAAACACAGACTAAAATAACAGGGGAGGGGACAGGACCTTAATCTAGTCATTTTAAATTATTGCTTCTTCCTACTATGAGCTCCACAGTGTCTCCTAAAACCAAAGATATGGAATTATTGGAAGCTCAATGATTCATCTCATAGACTCTAAGAGCTTGTGTTATTAAAAGCCCTGGGTTGTGTCTTCCTTAATATTGCTGTGCTTAAGTAGAACAGTATCTTGTCTGTCCTTTATTGCACAGAACAGGATGTAGATACACTCTATGCTTCTTCCTGAGCAACAGGAAAACAAACCAAGTGTCTGAAATCCTGGTTTAGGAGAGAGTTGACTGGTCTCACAGGACTACAAAGCAGAAACTGACTGGGGGAATTTGATCTGAGAGATGAAAACCTGTCCTCTGAAAGAGCAGAGGCATCCCAGTGCTTTTAGCTGAAGTCTGCTTTATGTCTCTCAGGTTCTCTAACAACAACAAAAAAACCCAAACAACAAAAACCATTCTGTAAATTACTGTACAAAATGTAAAGCAAGAGTAGTAAAAATAAATTTGCTACATTAAAAAAATAAAGAATTAGGTAGTCTGATGTTATAATAATATCAATAGCTGGTTTAAAAGGAGCAAAACGGACCTTTCCAGTTCTAGGTATATTCCAGATACACTTTGTCACTAATTTGAGTTGCAAAGAAAACAACTATTTCATGTTACTCTCTTATTGAACTCCTCAACACTGGAGAGATCTGCATCTTCCTTCAGTGTTCTGCAAATTATTGTAGGTGTCACTGTACAATGTGTCATTTTTCATCTATTTATTCCTTTGTCACATCTCACTCCTCTGTATCATGGCCCTAAACTGTTGTGCATGATCGTAAAGTTTGGCTGTTGATTTATTCCTCATTGCCTCCTTGATGGCACAGAGAACTATTTCCATTTGAATTCCACTGCCAAAATAGTTCAAGAGCTGCATTGTTTAGCTAAAATATTCTAATTACAGAATGGTTGTTGGTCACAGATTTGGCTGTTTGCAGTCCTTTTGTTTGTAGCACTGACGGGGGGGTTGTCCTGCTGGCTGTGTATTCCTTTGGCCCCATGTTTGTTCGGGGATCATAGAGTTAAATTCCCTGTCCTCAAAGGAAACTATATCAGATTATAAAAAAACATGAAGAAATTAGATGGTGGGATGGAGGGAAGGTAACATTAATCTGCCGGCTCTCCCTAGTCTGCTTTGTGTTCAAGGGCTTTTTGCCCCTTCAGAATCCCTGTCAGCCCTCAGGACAAGGATGTTTTGCTGCACTAAGACCATGATCTGCTTTATTGACTAGAGCAGACCTATGTAAAAGCTGTGTAACATGGCCAGTGTGGGAGGTATGGGCAGTGTTTATTCCAGAGGAGTGCGTATCATGAGCAAGATGATCAACCCTTACAGCTCCAGGCTTTGGTGCTGATAGTAGGATGAGCATTTCCAGAATGGCAGTGGATGGATCTTAATTTTGTGCACAAAACTTTCTTCTGTTTTTTCATCACTGTAGTTTGTCAGCCTTTGTTGCTGTAACCCATGGCAGTTCTTGAGGAAGAGGTAAGTTATTTGCTCTAGGTTTGGATAATGCAATTTGTTATTCTTATTTTCTTTTTCTGAGTTGCTAGATAAAATTTCATCACTGCTTTTGCCTATTTTTGTTTTGCTCTCGAATGTGATATGTATAAGATGTCTTTAAAAATGTAATACATGTAACTAGTTGTGCTAGGTAGTAATGTGCTGTTCCTGTTTTTCACCTTACAAAGCGTAGGGCCACTGAGGAACACAATGACAAAGCACTTATGGTGCTCCAGAGAGCCTGATGGAAGTGTTCTGTGCATTGACTCCACATATTAGCTGACGGTAGACTTTGGGTTTGGGTTATTTTGGATTTTCTTTTTTGAAGGTGCCATTTGTAGTGCATATTTGCTAAGACATATCACTCATCACAGGATGCTGTGGGTATTATTTTACAAGGATTAAAAGGGATATGAGCTGTGTGTCGGGAATTCCCTTGGCTGCAAACTGTGTTGAAATGTAGATTATGCTAGAAAAGTACAGTGTTATACCATCTTCACACTGTTGTTGCTATAGCCAGTTTTGGTGACAAGATCTCAGGATAGGCAGCTTTTTGTAAGAATGTCTGTACTGAACCAGAGCACTTTTTATGTTATGTTCTTACAATATTCAGGGTAGTTGTAGATGATACGCAAAATGATATTCACAATTCTGAATAAGTTAACAAAGTTTGATATAAAATCATCTCACAGTGAAGCAGGCATTCTTTCCTATGATATTTGAAATAATAAAAAATGAATATTATAGCTTTTGTGGAAGCTTAGGGAGTGTTCAAGTAATACAAAGCAGGGAACCTTTTGGCCTCAGAGCCATTGGAGAGGTAATTATTGTAATTTGAACTGCACTGGTTCCTTTCAGCACAGCTGGATGCATATAGTGTATGTTTTGCTTAATATTTGTATAAAACCTGTAATCTTAAGTAATGCATGCTGATCTTTGCTGCACAAAGGTTTACATGCTGTTTAAAAAGAAATAATTTGATATATTTCATGGTTGGAGGGATGCATGTGAGCAGTGACAGGAAAAATAAAAATGGATCAGAACCATTGGTCACTACCATTAGGAAAGTGTTGATGAAGGCTCTCTCCATACTTTATAAAGACTCAGTGGATCAGCGTCCAAAACTTCTCATTTCACATTTCTGACCAGTAATTTAGATTAATAATTCAAGTCTAACTCTTGCTTTTTGCTCAATATTTCTCACTTAATTCTGTCAGCATTTGTTTCACATGGAGAAGAAAGCCAGAAGAAAAAGCAAAGATACCTGCTTCAATTGTTTTTACTTGTGTTGCTGAGTAACTTTTCATAGTACACAGAGTTGCTTTGGCCAGGAGAGGAAGCACACAATATTGTAGCTGTTGGCACAGGTGTAGAAGTTTCCTTGCTTCCTTTCCATAAACACATTACTGCTGGTGGGGCAGTGAAGAGACACCTGCGTCCTGAGAGCTGTCTTGGTAGTCATTCATTTGGTCAAAGAACTCAACTTTCTGTACTCAACTTTGAGTATGCAGTCACAAAATTTAGGGCTGGCTTCCTTCTCCATACCAGACTTCTTGTGAGATCTATCCTGATATCTCAGTCCTTCAAGGGTAATGGTCATCAGAGGGCTTGAGTCTTGATTTTGATCCCTGACCTTCAGATGCATCAGAGGTCCTTCAGAGGAAAATGAAAGCTGACACATCTGTAGACACCTGAAAATATTTGAGATCAGTTTTGCTTATCTTCCCACATGAGAAACATAGGGACAGATTCTCCAAAGTGTATAAAGAGAGCATGTGGTCTAAAAGATAATATTTTGGCACCGCTTTTACTTTTGCAATTCAGTAGTGAGGGATAATCTTTTGGCCTTCAGTTCCCCTTCTGTCTTCCCAATGAATGATGGAGACTAAAGAAGAAAGAACAAGGCATAGATTTCCCAAGAGGTGTGTAGTCAAAGATGGTTGGTTTGGGTGTGTTGTTTTTTTGTTTTTGTTTGGTTTTGGTTTTGGTTTTGTGTTCTTTGTTTGTTTGGGTGGGGTTTTTTTTTTTCGCTTCTTCAGTGAGAATAGACCACCTATCTAAATCGAGAGATTAAATTACAACGTTCTGCATGAATAGCTATTCCTCTGGGTGGAATTTCAAGTACTGTCACTGTATGCTTATGAGGACTATGAGTACAGCTGCCCCAGAAAAACTATAGTTGCTTCTGGTTTTCAAATTGCTTTGGGAAGTTGAAACTAAAGGAAGAAGGCTTTCTTGCCACTCATGAAAAAAATAGTATCTGTCTGTTTCCACAAAGTACCTTTACCACTGTGAGTTTCTGTGACCTTATGCCTGTATCAGTAGCACAGCTGCTGAAGATTACAATTTTTTATTCCTGCTCCCATCTGCCCATGACTGAAGAGAGAAGACCTGATACAGAAAAAGAAGTGGCCTTTTGCTTTCTACATATTTACTAGCCTACCCTCCTGCCTGCTCCATCTCCCAGACACACGCAGTCTTCCCTGTATTTTGTGAGGCTATGAAATTTATCAAGTCCTAGTATCTGTACTCATGAACTATATGACTGTCTGAAGAAGGTTTCTTCCTTGTTTTTAACTTGGAGGTGGTTGTTCTTTTTCTTGTTAACCCTTTCCAGACTGCAAATCAAAAATGTAACTTCATCTTCCATGTCTGTACATGAAAAAAACCCTCAAATCTAAACTTTAGTCATCAGCCTAAGACCAATGAAGACAAATGCCTGAAATGCCATGTAACATTGTGCCCTTGCTTTCACAAGTGATCTAACACTGCTACTCAATTTATGATTTCTACTCTTTTTAAATAAAAAACAAACCACTTCAGTAGGAGTGAGATACGGCTGTGTCGGCATGTTGTGCATAGTCTTCCAAGTCCCATCTTCCATTGCAGAAGTTTATCTTTGAAAGTGATATATAAGCATTGAAATTAGACACTCTGGCAAATCCCAGGTCTTAGTGCCAGAGCAAGAAGTTTTGCAGAAAGATTGAAGCTAACCAGAATCAATCATAGTTGTTTGTGAACCTTTTTCTTTTTATTCTTTCCATGAGAATCCAGAAGAGAGTGTTGAGTGGCAAGTCTGAAGCAGTCCCCAAGCAAACCAGGGAGGAGTATCAATTTGCAAGCAGTTTCTGGAATAACTCCAGACTGTAAACTGTATAGCTCCTAACCCACCCTTTCTGGAGTTGATCCTGGCAATTAGCCAGGAACTTTAAGTCTGGCAATAGGCAGCTGACTAGGGCTTCAGAAAAAAAGGAGGGAAATAGGCATTGTCCAGAGAGGGAAACTTGCAGAGCTGTACCAGAATCTTGCTACAAAGATGCCAGTGGAGTAGAAGCCATGCAATGTAGATCTTGATTCATAAGGATGTAAGATCTTTGAGTGTCTTTGAATAAAGCCAAAGGAGATGCTGTTGTTAAATCCCCACTCACTGTCCACATCTTTTGCAGTACACAGGTGAATTTATTAATTTAGGCTGTTAGCTTTTATTAGCCCAATATAAATAATTTTCATTTGGTCTGAAAAAATATTTATAAATAGGCAAAAGTCTTTTCAAGTTATAGAAATATTAAAGTCAGTGTTTAAAAAAATATGAGATGGAAACGTTCTGCTGATCATCATCTCCAGAGGCAGAAAAAGAACTCTTTTATGCAATACATGACTTGTGATAAACAACAGACCTGGTGTAATAAGTGCCTGGATGGAATACACAGCCTGTTTTAGTAGAAGCTGATCTTGGAAGGATGTTAACTGAAGATAGTCATTAAAGACAAATCAGAAACAAAACTATAGCTTTTAGGAAACCATCTGGGAATCATAATTTCATTTACAAGTATGTTTCGGTGAATTGGTGTTCACATTACTCCTCTCCAGTAATTTCTCCATACTGTATCATATTACCCTACTGGCAGAAGTCGAGGTCCTAAATTTCATCCATTTCACCTGTTTAGCTGACATAAAATCCTTAGCCATGTGATTCAGGAATAGTGAAATGAAATAATTGGGAACTGGGTATATAACAGAAAAAATGTAATGTCCCCTGAATCTTAAAAGGCCACTGCCATAGCTCATGAGTAACTGCTTTGTTCCTGCTGTGATAGCCAGTATGCCTGTCAGGCTTTGCATGATAAAATCAAAATACATATAGCCCATTGCAGATAAAAAAAAAAGCAGCATCCTCTTTGGACTAGGTAGCACCACCTAGAAGAAAATTCACACCAAGGCTTACAAGGTGAATACCACAAGGAAAAACCAACCCTCAGAATTTCCTTGTGCATTGTAAGTCAACTTGATGTCCTTTTTTTTTGTACCTAGTACCAGTTATAAAACACCTTGTGGTCTCTTCAAGTGTCAGAACTCATCTGAACGGGTGATAAATGGTGTCTCTCAGATTGGAAAGGTTGCTGCTATATATCTTCACATAGCTCTCCAGAGCCAGATAAAATATGGGAAGGGAGCAGCGGCAGCAATATTCATGCGTTTTTGCCGAGAAGGCTCTGGCTCACAGTGCCGATTAGCATGAGAGCAGGATTTTCAACATAATTCTTTCTTCATTAGGGAGTGCTATCAAATTCAGCCCTGTTCATAGCAACTCAAAATAGACACCTGCATGAAATGATGATTGCTTTCATGAACTTTATAGCGAAGCTACCAAACCTGGCTTATTCTCCTGTTGGAGTCAAAGGAATACTGTGAATATATTATGTCTAGTACCTTAGTACTTGGATATCTTGGTCCTATTATTACATTAAATACATTCTTTCTTACACTCATTACACTGATTACTTTAAGTAGGCCTATGTTTAACCTAAGAGAATCTGCTTAAAAGGTTGGTACAGCCTGTTGGAAGCACTTCTGGCAGTGTTATCTATGTATGCATCACCTATGTGGATTTATAGCTGATGCTTACATTGAGTTTGGTCCTAAAGTAAAATATTATCATCATTTGTTGAGTTGGGATTCTTCTTGGATGAGACCCAGAATGATATTTGTACTTTGGAAAAGTCCTAATGGCCATAACCACAAATTTCCTCAGTATATGTGATAAATATTTATTTTTCCTTTCAAGTATAAACATTAAGATTATCAGTACTCTTACAAAATGAATGTGAGGAAATCATATGTTCTGTAATGAGATATGCTTGTTAAATTGCCATGGTGTACTGAAAATATTAATATGTGCATTTGCCAAATTATTTATGATGGTCGCTTGGTGACAAATTTGAGCAAATGTTTTTTTCGATGTCCAGAGGAACATAGGAACACCTGATTCTTAATTCTGAGCTGTCCATATTTAAGAGTAATTACGTTTCACATAATGGAATTGAAGATGCCATGAAAATCCTTTTTTGATAATTCTCTTATATCATTACAGTAAACAATAGGCAAAGTCTCTATACTTGAAGTTATCTTTTTCTTTTCTTTTTTCTTTGATCTAGCTTGGTCAACATACAGAATGTTTCCAGGTTTATAAATGTAATTTTTATCAGAAGTTGTCATGGTATTAAATTGAAGACCTGTCTTGCCAGTGGTCTGTGATAAGAGACACTAAGGAAAAAACACCCAGTAGACATGACTCTTCTCTAAGTTAGGAAAGCAGAGTGGAGTTAAGGTTATAAAAGTTGTATCTGCAGATTAATTTCTAGGGGTGCTTGTAAAAATGTGATTGTTACTGTTATGATGGAAAGGTGCCATCCCTTTTAAAGGATGTACACACATTTTTAAAAGGCATAGAAATTTAAAAAAAAAAAAAAAAAGAAAAGAAAATCCAGTAAAAATATATGTAGTTTACAGTTGTGGTAGGATAGGACTTCTGGTCTGTTATGTTGTGAAGCTACAGCTGCTGACAAAGACTTCCAGACAGAAAGTACGTGGTACTGTGAATTTGCCAACACTATTTGCATGAGAAAAAAATCAACTTTTTCCCTCAGGGCTTCAGGGGTTTTCTGAAAATTCAGCATTTCTTCTGCTAAAATGTTAATGAACATTAGTAGCTCATTTCCATTCATCTTCCCTGGGGGATTGAGACTTTTGCAGTCAAACCGTCTCTGAATGCAGGTAGTGGGTTGCAGGTGGTAACTTCAAAATCAATTGTCCAGCTTAATCCAGTTTTGACAGAAGGATGAGTTTCCAGTGATTGAAGTACTGCAGGCTTTGGAAGAGGGAGAGTCAAATCCAAAGCTTCAGTTTGAATACAGTAATATTAGACGTTGGAGAATTCACATGGGAAAGAGATGGTGTAAATGCCTCATGCTGGATTGGTATATTTACTGAGACTTTTTTTGTTCTGAAGTTTGTAAATAAAAAGTTAGCAAATATAGATCAAAGCAACCTCCCGTTTTGTTTCCGTGTCTGATCTCTTTCTAGGAAAACTCATGCTTGCACAGGAAGCCAGCAATAGATCTGCAAGCAGCATATTCTGACTAGTTTCTTTTGGTACATAACTTTGTTTCTAACATTGCTCACGATGTTTGTAAACTTTATTCCTATTGTTGGTAGACTTTTTGAGGGAAAAAAAAAGCTTATTTTTTAAAATGCTTATTTAACTTGCATCTCATTTAATAAATTCAAGCCAAAAGGCACATTTTACCTTCATATTGTCTTTAAAAGTTCATAACAAAGTGTGTCCTCAGCATCTTGGGAGTCGTGTGCCAGCCTTTGAGTAGGTTTATTCCAGAGTATGCACTGGTCCCCGCAGATTGTGCTGCCCTGTTCTCCATGCCTCTTGATTCCTTTCAACAGGGAAGAAATTCACAGGCAAGTCCCACCCAAGGAACATTCCTGTGTTTCACAGCTCTGGCATAGTCTATAATGCTGTCCCTTGAGTTGACCTTCTTCATCATGAGAAGATGATCTCTCTACAAGTATTTGTCTCAATTCGTAATGTCTTCTGTAGTGACTTACAAATGTATGAAGTCATTTCTTCTTGCAGCTACTACCATATTCACATCCGTACCTCCCTTAATTGTGTCGGATGCAGAAATATCTCTTAGTAGAATGAGCACCACATTTTTCAGTGTCACTGCAGTCCTATCCATCAAGAACTTTATCCATCATCTAATTGTACTAACCTTGAGTGATTTCACTAGTTCAGCAGAACACAAAACAAGTTCTGTCTCTCTTCTTCAAATGCAGAAAGAGCTCAGATATGTAGGCAAATAAGCACAGAGGCAGCCAGTCATTTATTGCTACCCAGAGTAATTTTATTGGATTTTAATATTGATTTTGTCCATTAGACTGAGTTTTACCATGGGCAACAAAAATAGTAATATTCTTTGGGACTGCTGTTGCTCTCAAACTGGAACATATTTCCAGAATCCATCACAACACTCAACCTAATTGTATTAAAAATATTAAATATGGGAACTTCTGCAGCATATATTTCTTTAATAACATCCAAGGCTTGTTAAGTCCATACAGAAAGCAGTACAGTCTCACCAGCTTCTCTTTCACTTTGAATGCATTTCTCAGGATTGAATCAATAATACTTTCAGCTCCAGTATCATCTGACCACATCAGATTTACTTGAAATTTAGAAGAAGATTTCATTCAACCTGCTGGATATTAGATGAATCAGTGACTCTTCCTTTTATAAAAGACAAATGAATTATTTGAAGCACACTTTTGGAGGAAAGAATCAAAATTTCATAAAGATTTGAAGGCGGTGAAGGGAGTGGTGGTGTCTGTCTTATGATCCCAGAAGTGTGCTACCTTATGACATAGGTCATCTTAGTCTGCTTAGAAACTATATAAGCATTTGAAAGAATTCTGTCCCTTTGTAAAAATATGTTGCTGAACACTGTATTATTTGAAAAGCTTGGTTTTAAAAATCTCAGAAAACCATCAACAGGACTTTTTTAGCCTTATAATCTCTATTTTAAAGGCTTTTGTTCTTAATTTTACCCAGCTTTGAAGTAATTATATCTGCAAAAAATGTTACATACTAAGTCCCTAGCTCCACTGTCCCAATTAAAACAAACAGATATAATTCATTTGCAGCCTTCAAAGTCATCAAGAATGGTGCAAGCTGTGATTATTGCACAATACTGTTGCACAGAGAAAGTAGTGAATGAAAAATTCCTTTCTTGTACACATAGGTGTACCAATGCTTGTGTATCAATGCTCAGGACCATTTAGCTCCTGGGGTTAGAGCAGGAAACTGTTTTTGCTCTCTCTGCCATGCTATAATTGCTGCTGCTTGTCAGATACAATGGGCAAGGACAATAGTAAAAAATAAGGTCTCTTATAAGTGCTTGGATCTTGTACAAAGATGCTTTTAAGTAATCTGTAATAGTGGTTGTCTGTTTTTTTATTCCAGGCACTACAAATGCTTATGCTGTTTTTCTTTGCAACATACCTCTTCCATATCTTCTGCCTTTGGCTGTGCTGGAGAAGATGGGTTTTATACAAAATGATTTTCATTTCCTATTTGCAGATAGTTTTAAGAAAGTAGAACCTGGTATTTGCCATTTAAATAAAAGCACTGAATGGAATAAATAATTTAATTAAACATTGAGAGTTATCTAGGCATCAAATTTGTTTAGTAATTTGTCTTCACGGTGCCACTGTGTACATATTTCTTTTCTGCATGACAGTTGCTTAATCTGTTTTGACAGCTACTTAATTTTACAAGCTAAGATCCAGGGCTGAGCATCTATTAAAGTGTTTCTTGTGAGGCACTTGCCTAAGGCTAGTTTCTTATTTAAATGAAGAGCCCTCTAAAGCATGGCAGATAAATAAATGTACCTGGATGTGTTTGAAATACTACGCCTCTGTCTGTTACTAGTCAGAGAAAGGCATAGAAATGAAAATCAGTGTTAATATGGGATCCTTGTTTTCCTCTTTTCTTTTAAATAGAATCCACTAACTAATCTTTGTTCTTTCCTTCTTTTGCTTTTATTATCTCTTCTCCTTATAGGATGCTATTATATCTATCTCTGTATGCATTAAAAATGTCACATAATGTGTTATGATTCTAAAAACTGCACTTTTTATGCTATACTGGCTGATCAGAGATGGGCTGTTGAGTAATCCTAGGTGAGGATTTGAAAGAAAGACGAACCAGCAGCCCCTCCTCTCATTGTCTTTATCCTGAGCAGGAAAATGGAAAGTCTAAAGTAGTGTTCACATGTTCAGATGTAACAAGAGCAGAGGTTGCAGGGCCTAAAGGATAGCACTGTGGCACACAATCCAGCTCTCAGCTGCCTCTTGTATCCAGCCTGGGCCACATGAGTTTTTCTCAGCATCTCTCTGTGCAGATGAAACTAAAGCCATTTAAATAGGATGAGTTGCTCCATATGCCAGGAGGAGATTAAATTATTTTGTATTCAGTTGATGTTCTATCCCCACACTGTTGTAAGAGTTTTTAATATTTTTTTGGGTGCTCGAGAGGAGCCAGAAGTGTGTTGATCCCATTCTGGGAAAACAAACAAACAAACAAACAACAAACTCAAAAAAAGTGGACTGTGTTTTTTTGCTTGTTGTCTTATTAAATTCTCAAGCACTTGCAATGGCTGCGAGACAACAAAGGATCTGCTGAGACAATGTTGAATGGCTGAGTAGGGGAGAAAAATGTGTGGTAACTCTGAATTTTAGGTTTATGAAGGATTAATGACTAAAATTTTTAGAGAAAGAAGCATGGGGTTGTCTATCACTGCATCTTGAGTCTAGATAAAAATTAAAAAAAAAAAGTGT
>JANHGN010006069.1:8102-40692 GCA_024605025.1 Megaceryle maxima
GTCTCTCCATTTTAGAGACAAGGATGTCATGTGAGACAGTGTCAAACGCCTTGCACAAGTCCAGGAAAATGACATCCGTTGCTATATTATATCCATTGTTATATTATTAAATTACTCTTTTGTTGTAAGCCTCTGTACTTTCCAGGACTTTAATGTGAAATATGGTACAACATGAAGAATGTGTATCCCAGAATGGAACAGGGAATATTTTTTTTTTTTTTTTTAATTAAAAAGCTTGTTCAAACTTAAAATTAACAAAATCATGGTATCATTGTGTAGGTTGTGAAGTTATACACGTCTATCAGAGAGATTTCCGTGTCAGCACCTAATAAAATACAGTTTGTTAACATAAATTACAGTAATTTAAGGAGATGTATCTCATCTTGCTCTTAATATTTTCTGAATGCTTCCAATAGTATTTGCACATATAAAAAGACTGTGGTTTATTGATAGCAATAGTAATATATGATTTTTTTATATTAAAAAAATATTTAATTTTACTTTTAAAGTTATATTTTCCAAGGCAAAGTAGAATAATACCACTGTCTTTCTGACCAAAAGACATATTACAATTTACCTCCTTGCCATACTTTCCTGAAAATTGTCCTTCTCATTCTGCTCCATTAAAGGGAGGATCTAATGTTTCAATGTAGTATAAGATCTTGTCCTATTTTTTAACTCCTTCACATTTTTAGGTAACTAATGAAATTCATTGGGAGTATTCTTACTTTATGCCATTGTATGCTGGATACCCTCTTCTGCATTATCCGAAGCCTGAGCACTGAGGACATTCCTGGTGTAAAATAGTGGATTAATGGAATAACTCTAGCTTGGAGCTTTGTTCTGGAGGTTCCAAAGAACAGATTATGTTCCTTACAAGTTATGCCACACATTACATGTCTGCCATGTTAGGATGGGAGTACTTTGAATAACCTCTTAAATGTAAGTGGGATATTTAATTCCTATTGGTTCCAGTAATTGTTTGAAATTCAGAATCAGATGTATTAACAGTCTATTTTAACAATTAAATGAAACTCCAGTGATGATTTCAGGTCTTGGAATTGGTTGAAGATTGGTTTATGGGTCTAGACATGCATTTGTTTGATTATATTAAATTAATGCCAAAGGAAGATAGTAGGAGTCACACATAGCATTGTTCACTTTACAGTCCACTTTTTCTCTAGTTCTAAAGTCACAAATTTCTACTTATTGCCTTCTAATTTTTCCATGATTGAATTCAGATGTAGGAATAAACATCTTCTTTTAAGATAGATTTTACAAAATCTAAAATCATATTAAAAATCATGGGAAAATAATGTCTTCTTTTGATACTGTCTCCCATGGTATCCTCACAGCCAAGCTTAAGAAGTGCAGATTGGGTTATTGTGCAGTGAGGTGGGTTGGAAAGTGGCTGAAGGACAGAGCCCAGAGAGCTGTGGTCAGTGGAGCAGAGTCTAGCTGGAGGCCTGTGACTAGAGGTGTCCCCCAAGGGTCAGTGCTGTGTCCAATATTGTTCAGTATATTCATCAATGACCTGGACAAAGGGATAGAATGTACCCTCAGCAAGTCTGCTGATGATACAAGACTGGGAGGAGTGGCCAACACTCCAGAAGGCTGTGCTGCTGTCCAGCGTGACCTGAACAGGCTGGAGAGCTGGGCAGGGAGAAATTTAATGCAATTTAACAAGAGCGAGTGTAAAGTGCTGCATCTGGGGAAGAACAACCCCATGTATCAGTATAGGCTGGGGGCTGAACTGTTGGAAAGCAGCTCTGGGGAAAAAGACCTAGGGGTCCTGGTGGACAAGAGGATGACCATGAGCCAACAATGCGCCCTCACAGCCAAGAAGGCCAATGGCATCCTGGGATGCATTAAGAAGAGTGTGGCCAGCAGGTCAAGAGAGGTTCTCCTCCCCCTCTACTCTATGCTGGTGAGGCCCCACCCGGAATACTGTGTCCAGTTCTGGGCACCCCAGTTCAAGAAGGACAGAGAGCTACTGGAGAGAGTCTAATGCAGGGCCACCATGATTATTAAGGGAGTGGAGCATCTCCCTTATGAAAAGAGGCTGAGAGACCTGGGTGTCTTTAGCCTGGAGAAGAGGAGACTGAAGTGGGACCTCATTAATGTCTTTAAATATGTCAAGGGTGAGTGTAAGGAGGATGGATCCAGACTCTTCTTAGTCTCATCCAATGTTAGGACAAGAGGCAATGGGTGTAAGTTGGAAAACAAGAGGTTTATGTTAAACATAAGGAAAAACTTTTTCACGGTGAGGTTGACAGAGCACTGGAACAGGATGCCCAGGGGGGTTGTGGAGTCTCCTCTGGAGACGTTCAAAACCCACCTGGACACGTTCCTGAGTGACTTGATCTAGGTGATCCTGCTCTGGCAGGGGGGTTGGACTAGGTGATCTTTCTAGGTCCCTTCTAACCCCTAACACTCTATGATTCTATGATTCTTAGCAAATAGAAAAATTAAAAGGAAAACAACTAAAAAAATGCAGTAAAAGAACAATGCCATTAGATTTAGAGGTTTCACTATGCATTAAGTTGCTGCTCCATGAACACTTCTTGCCTGTTGATATTCAGCTGCCAAGGCCAAGAATATTCTTTTTCCCAAAGAGCATTAAATTTATCTCAGCAAATTGTCCAAGCAATTCAATTTTGTCAAGAACTGTTGAAAATCTATCAATTAGCAATGATGGATGGATATGGCACTTCTTTCAGCCCAATTTAAGTGCTGAGTATAGGCAGCTATGGTAATCCTTTTAAAAGTGGGCCACAGCAGTTAAGATGTCTCTTTCTATTGAAGTTATAGTTGAACCACTATCTTGCAGAATGGCACATCCATCAACTAAGAAATCTTAATGCATTAGCAACCTGTCTATCACTGTTTCAATATAAGCAAAGATGTTATCATCATCAAGTTTTATATTTATCTAGTACCTTTTTTTCCCTAGGGTTCTAACATGATCAATATTTTGGCTTCTATTCATAATCTACATGAGCTAGTGGAGATATAAGGAGTTTGTGTACAGTGTTACAATTAATTTTTAGACTCCATTTGGTATGACAACTTAAGATTATTTTTTTTCCCCCTAAATGTATGCAAGTGTCTAAATACAATGTACAGAGAGATATTAAGGGGTCCCCTAATGGCAAACTTTCTCGACAGCATTCAGTGTTTCATGTTTCAACATAAAAAGCTTATATATTTTCCTTTTGATATTTACACTCTATCAGAAGGTACAAATATACCTTGTTTCCATAGTGTTCAGTCATGTTTTTAGGGAGAAGAGCATAACTAATGTGAGGAGATAGCCAGCATCCTATCTCACACCAGTTGTGTTTAAGAAAGCTATAGAAGAAAATCTGGCTAATATATGTACTATATGGTCCTGTGAGGTTCAATTGATATATAATATGTTGATGAAGGTGTCAATTACCTACATTGCAGTCTTTATCACTACAACAGATACTGTCTGCATTGTTAATGATCTAAGTTGAAAGGACTCAATGACCTTTAGTAAACTAACCTCCTTACAGTGGCCTCAAATTTAAATTAGGTCTGTAATATTTGGACAACTGAGGAATGGTACAAAGGAGCATAGAACACACTAAGCACTGCTATCACACTTATACCTCAATTTCTACCTGATCTAGATAGAGAGTGAACAATCCATAATTTTTAACTGTCAGTCTTCCATTCTTTTCCATGTTGTTTTTTGTTTTACTTTTAAATACACACAAAACATATATAAGGTATTATAATAATCCAGTACCTATTAATGTTGGATTATTTTGATGTCTACCACATTATCTCATGGAAAACATAAGATTGTGTTTAGATTGCACAGAATAATACTTTAATAGTGTCAGAATAATTATACCACACTCATTTGACATTTCTTAGCATATGTAGAAGGCATATTTGCATTCAAGTGTTGAATCAACTAATTTCCTTAAAATGGATAAAAAGAACCTTATTATTGTTTTGAAGTTTATTTAATCACTTTTCCTTTATTTTATATATATAATTTAGCTTTAATTTTTCTTATCCACTTAAAATTTTACAATAGCTATCTGGCTGATGTGACACCATTACATAACAGTTGTCTTTTAGCAAAGGATCTGAAGTTTGTCTGCTGCAAAACTAACCATGTCCTCCCTTGTAAGTAGTTGCTTAAGTACCGTTACAGTTGTGTTTTGAAGGACAAGGTGGGTTTATACACTCTGATGGACAGGGCTGGGCAGCTGAAAAGAGTCGTAGAATAAAGGAAATCTTTCATTTTCTTACTTAGATACAATGACACTTGGTTGTTTGTCATTGTTAGGATTATCTAATTGATGCAATGCCAAAACTGATGATGAGCTTTGGGAAAGCCTATCTCAATCTTAATCACATTGGCTGTTACAATTCCATCAGGAAATTTTTATAACAGCCTCACACTTTCCACATAGTCTGTTGTCTTAACCTGCTTTCCCCATGCAGGATACATCCGGGACACTGGCTTAGTCTTCATAAGCTGTAACTATGTCTTGGGTTAAAAGATTTCTGCATTATCCATGAAGACTTTTCTCTTTCTATATGACTTCACCAGACTATGAAATAAAAATGTTGAGATGAAACTTCTGGGATTTCAGAAGCTCTTCATATGACATTTGAACAGTAAATACTCAGTGGGCAATTTATTTCAAAGCCAAGAAAAGGTATTGCTATTATTACAGAAATTTCTAGAATGCAATATTTTCCTTTTGAATGATGTGACACTACAGTCTTGCCCTCACTTCAATTTAGTATTTTTAAATTCTCTTAGAAAGCATGTTGTAAATGACTTTGAGATTTAGGGCACAATTCAAAAAGCTTTAGAGAGCAAAAAAATAGGTCACTGACCATTCATTATATGCTCCTCAGATGCCACAGTTAAATTTAAACTGTCTTAGAAGATGCTCAGCTGAGATTTTTTTTTTTCACATAGATTAATATTGTGTCTTCTAAATTCTGAGCAGTAGATTTGGGTTTTTTTTTGTTTGGGTTTTTTTTTTTTTTTTTTTAGTAGTAGTAGTAGTAAAAGGAGCAGATTGAAAGTGAAAACACAATACTTGGGTTAAAAATAAAATCCTGCTGACAGTTTCCTCTAGTGAACCACAGATTTGTCTGATCAATAATATATTGGGCTAAAAGAAGCAAATAATTCTGTGTAAAGCATCATTTATATGCATAACTGGAATTAACAAGATATGCAGCATTTAGTTCACCTTGGCAATATTTAAGGTATTTTCACACTTTATGATAGCATTGCTGTTAATTTCTGCCTCCTAGCCCTTTTCCTTAAAATACTATTTATTATATGTAACAGAATATAATATAGTCAGTTTTGATTTCTCAGCATTTTTTCTGTATTCTAAAACTAGGCCAGGAAAGTATAAATATCATCATCACCCATATTTGTAAATAAATATAAACTATACTATTTCACAGAATGATTGATAGGCCAGTCAACCCAATCTAAGCCACCAACACCTGCACACCACACACAAATAGTCTCACACTAAGGCAGTATAGGCCAATATTCAAAATAAAATCTTTAGTCAAAGTACAAGTCATCTGCAGGGTACAGAATGCAAAGTGGGAAGAATATCATTGGTAAGAAGAATCTAGTTTTAGCTGCTGTGTGATGGACAAAACCAAAAGAAACTATTATGCTCTCAAAAACTAACAGCAACTTCATAGACAGCAATGCTAAATAAGGAATGTTCCACAGCACTTCACACTTTTATCTGGGTTTTTTTTAGTTTATTTTTCAATTTCTCTTGTCTTTGGAAAAGAATCATGGATGACAATAAAGACTTTTGTGAATGATGCATGAACAGTACATTGTATATGAACTAGGTGTAGAAGACAACTGCTATGAAATAATTAGAATTCTGCTATAACGGAAAAAAAAACCTTACAGAAAAAAAGAAAAAATAATTGAATAAATGAAACAAGCAAATATATATCACACGTTTTAATACACAAAGTATAGAAAATTAATTTTTATTTGATTTTATCAAATTTGAATTATTATTTTATTTAAAACTAGTAAGGGAAAAAAAATACTTAAATTTCAGAGTGCAGTTCTATAGAAACACCAACAGACCAAATAATTTTACAGTTACTTTCACAGGTTTTGAAAAAGGGAAGAGAATTAATTTATTTTAAAGATAAAAGTAAATTTTTATCATATGCATTGAAATCTTTATTTTTCGCACTGACTTTCACTCTTTTCTACTTTGCTTTCTTTCAGAATCTTTTCTGAAAATTTAGGGCAAAAGAAAAAGGAAGAAAAAAAGGTACACTTTTCTAAACTAATATAAGGAAAAGATGGGCACTTTTTTTTAATTAAAAATTGTAGTAACAGTTCTTTCTACAATCATATTTGCTCTGCAAAGATAGCGATGTGTACACGTGGTTTTGAAATAGTGAAGCTGTTTTATGTTTGAACTAATAAGCAGAGGGCAATTCCCTCAGCTTCAGTGAGAATTAAACTTTGAACACAGTCCATATGGTATATTTAAAATTCTACCAAAGGAATACATTGTTTTGACTGAGCTAGCAGGAACCATGTTCAACTCACCTCATCTGTGAAGTGTGCAAGGGAGGATTTTTCTTTACTTGAACCTATTGAAAGTCCATCTACTTTAGTATCTCCTAAAGAAAAGCACAAATTTATGTAATGGACCAAATCAGTTCTTCTCTACTACACTTAGGAAGGAGTTTTACTCATAAAGATCAGGTGATACCCTAAAATGTGATTAATTAGCATCTCACATAGCGTGTGCATCCATAAGCACTACAACTGTTCTTGCAGTAAGCATAAATCAGGTCCTTTTAGGAAACTTAGGACAATACATACTGATGTCATATTTTCTAGTGATACTTCAAAAACTGACAAGTGCACTATTCTTTTGTAGGCTGTAATTCTACAAAGAGTCATCCAGCTTCACAAAAGTATTTGAACACTGAAAGTTTCAAATGTCCTTCAAAGACACATTCTTATGCTGAGGTCTAACGCCAGTAATTAAGACAAAACAAAAAAAAACCAAAAACCCTAAAATTATTAATATATTTTAAAAATTATGTTAACAATATATGTGTATACATGGTAGCCCAAGTACCTTTATAAATATGTTGTCATGTTCTCACCCTTTCTTTTTAAAAATATTGCCTGGTATTTTCATTCCTTGATACAATTTCACACCAGTAAACAGGCAACAATATAAAAGAAGGATCAAGTAGCAAGAGAGAAAGTATTTTATTCCCTGAATCATAATCATATCTAGACATAAAATAACTTACTCATGTAGCATGAGCAATTTGCCAAATGTTCATATTCAAATCATTTGTTAATTCTCCTTAGATTTATCTTTAATTCATTTAGGAATCAAATCTATCCCCACCTAGAGATTTTCAGAAAGGGTTGCATTAATCTTTTAAAAAGGGATTAACAGCTGTAGAAAGAAGTACTTATGAAAGTTAATTTTAAAATACTGGCCATTGTATTAATCAACCTTAGCAAATAGAATTACTGTCATTCGTACCCCCCCCAAATCTTTGTTAAAGGATTCCTCTTTGTTAGAAAGGTTGTTGAAAAAACAAAATACAGGAAAAAAACATGGGTAGGAAAGAAGAGATTGTAATCATCATTTTAATTATTCTATATAATTATATATTTTATTAATTTTTAATAAGTCTGGATTTTATAGGAAGCAGGACCTTTTTTTAAGACCAACCCTATCTAGTGATAGCATCTGAAACGTGTGAAATGTAGTCAGCTTTATAGCTTTATATATATACAAACTCTGGTCTCTGACAGAGAGTTTAATTTTCACCTTGTAGTGTTGCAAGGTCACAATGCTTACTCCAATGAATTGGTGACGTGGATCCTAAATGAAGTTTCTCTTTGGCACTTCCAGTCTTATCAATTCACAGAATCATAGAGAATCACAGAATAGTTTGGGTTGGAAGATACCTTAAAGATCATCTAGGTCCAACCCCCCTACAACAGGCAGTGACACCTTCCACTAGATAATGTTATGCAAAGCTCCATCCAACATAGCCGCCTTGAACAGTTCCAAGGAGGGGGCATCCACAGCCTCTCTGGGCAACCTCTCTGTGCCAGTGTTTCACCACCCTCATGGTGAAGAATTACTTTCTAATATCTAATCTAAATATACCCTCTTCCAGTTTGAAGCCATTACCATGTCCCGTCACTACACTCTCTGATAAAGTGTTCCTCACCACATTATGGAGGCCCTTTTAAGTACTGGAAAGCTCCAAAAGGGTGTCACCAAAGTCTTCTCTTTTCCAAGCTGAACCACTCCAACTCTATTAGCTTGTCCTCACAGGGGAGGTGACCCAGCCTTTGTGGCCCTCTTCTGGACTTTCTTGAACAGGTCTGTGTCCTTATGTTGGAGGCATCAGAGCTGGGCACAGTATTTTAGGTGGGGTCTCATGAGAGCATAGTAGAAGGGGAGAATCACCTCACTCAGCCTGCTGGCCATGCTGCTTTTGATGCAGCCCAGGATACAGTTAGTTTTCTGTGGTGCAAGTGCATATAGAACTTCCTAGTGTTTGCCCCAAGCTGGCTGGAAGAGTGAAAGACTTGTCATAGTAAGAGTTCTCCTGTCAAGAGTAATAAAGCCTATGCAAGTTATTTTATGTCTCTTGATAGTCTGTTAGCCCTTAGCTTCAATTCCTACATTTTCAATTCCTGTTAAACATTCAAAGATTTGTACAGACATCTCCCACTCCTCAAATTAGGTGTTCTCATACATCCCTTCCTTGGTTGTTTCTACTATGTTCTTGGATGCTATTTGTCTTGTTTTTTGGGATGGCCAGCAGAATAGTGTATAGTGCTCGGCACCCAAATATAAAATTCAAGCTCCTTAGCCTCCTAGCCTCAAGATCTCAAGATGTTTTAAAAGCCATCTGACAAGCTTGGAAACATACTTATTTACTGTGGAGGATGTATATTAAAAATTCCATTTTAATAGATATGTATGAGTAAAATTTAGTTATCTACACACAGGTAGGTATGCTAGTAAAGCTGTTTTCATGCATGCAGAACACAAATATATATGTGGGAAAGATATTCTTTAGAACTCAGAAAAAGACAATATGATTCCACAGTGTTGCTGTGCTTTACCCCCTTACTATAGTCTTAATCCTCTGTCCATGTTTCTGAAACAACTTATGATCATTCATGTCACTATTCTTTTTCAAATTCTACCTGCAAGTGTCACTTATTATATTTGTTTAATTACTTTAATTTCACTTAATTACCCAGTGTTCTCAATATATTCCTTAGTCTATTACCACTAGAATGAGATTAAGGCCTTGTAAAGTACTGACAGAGGAATTGCATACTAATCACCCTGTTTATTCTCTGCAGAATAAAAAGAGGACAAGCTTCAGTCATGATTGTTACATAGAAAGGTACCATTTCAGGATAATCTCTTGGAAAGTAGCTCAACACAAGCCAACAATGTAAGAGTGCAGCCCGGAAAGACAACCTTATCCTGGGCTGCATCAAACATAATGTGGCCAGCAGGCCGAGGGAGGTGATTCTCCCCCTCTACTCTGCTCTCATGAGACCCCCACCCAGAATACTGTTTCCAGCTCTGGAGCTCCCAACATAAGAAGGACACAAACCTGTTAGAGTGGGTCCAAAGGAGGACCACAGAGCTGATCAGAGGGCTGGAGCACTTATCCTACAAGGACAGACTGAGGAGTTGAAGTTGTTCATCCTGGAGAAGAAAAGGCTCTGAGGAGACCTATTGTGGCCTTCCTATCTGAAAGGGGCCTACAGGAAAGCTGGACTTTTTACAAGGGGTTGTCATGATACGATGAGGGCTAAAGACTTCAAACTGGAAGAGGATAGATTTAGATTAAAAATTAGGAAATTCTTCACTCTGAGGTAGTGAGACATTGGAACAGGTTGGGAAGGAAGTTGTGGATGCTCCATCACTGGATGTGTTGGATGGGGCTCTGGAGTCTTCTCTGGAGACCTTCAAAACCTGCCAGGACATGATCCTGTGCAATGTGCTCTTGGTGAACATGCCTTGGCAGTGGTGTTGGATCTAGATAATCTTTAAGGTGCCTTCCAACCCAAACCATTCTATAACTCTGTGAATCTAAAATGTGATACAGTATGGCCCACAACTAAAATACTAGTGATTTTATTTTCATGTGACTTTTCTTAGAAAGGTGTATATATCATTTTGTCATGGTTCTGCTAGCTAATATCTAAATTATTCCTTTTATGATGGAATCTTTTTTTGTAGTATCAATTCAAAGTCACAACTACACAATTTCCAGTACTCTTTGTTCTTGAAGATTTCCATCCATTTTCTCCAGCCCTGGCCACATGCAAGTGTTATTTATGGGAATAGTATACTATCATTCTACACATTTCACTTAATACCAGCCAGTGATCAAATGTATAGAATGAAGAGAGTTGTACATCTGAAATGAATTTGACCTGATGGTTCATGTGCTATTGGTTAACATTGAATAGAATCAGCATTTGAAGGAAATTGCTCTGGTGGCACCAGGCCATTCAGACCACGGCTGTTGAATTTCCTAGGTCTCACCCTCTATGGATTACTCATAACTTACAGAGCAAAACAACAGCTGTGTAACACATTTAGCCTCACTGTATACAGATATCATTGCTGTTTTCCTCTTTACTGCATACCCACAAACTCTTTGTGCCAAGAGTCCCCAAACCCAATAATACCAGGAGGGTCTGAATGCATCTCAAATTGCAGAGCGAAAGGGAGAATGGTAAATTCAGACTCATGTGTCTACACTCAGGTAGGACAAACTGTGAGCAATAATTTTAATTCCTTCTTTCTCAAGTCTTCTACTCTTCTATATGGATTTGATTTACATTTCAGTATGGACTATGACTATATCTTAACTATATGGTTATATAAGCTTTAGAGAAGGCTATAATTCACACAATCTGGGGACTGATTTTTCTACAGCTTCTCCCCTTTTATTTCACTGCAATCAAGCTCAGAATGAAATGTCAGATCAGTAGTTTTTCAGTATTACAAAACAAATTGACTTAAAGGAAAACGGGTGGTTTAAGAGATCAAAAAACTGTGCCTACTTTGTCTGCTGAGAAAAAGCAGTTATCGCCTTTGAAATCTGCTGTCCTGAACTGCTCTGTTTATTCCCACCAAACAGTTAAAGAAAGCATTATCTCTTTTCTTTCACAAATAGCTTAAAACAAACCAGAAGCTTAATACAAATCTGGGAAGGGAGAAGATGTGGGAGAAACAGTGACACAACAGCACTGAAGAAGGACAAAGTTTATATGATATTTCCTAGAAGAAATTTCTTAAAGCTGAAGAAAAATTAATGTATCTCACATGTACTGTAAACAAATGTTCTCAGAACCATTCAGAAGATGCTTAGCTTGATCCAGCTTTTCTTTCCCTTGACTACTGTGTCAAGCTGCTGTGTCCTGCTAAAAAGTTGTCAGGTTCCATGCTGACGTGGTTGTACTTCATGAATGAAAGAATGTGTTTAAGGATCCCAGCTTAAACATTATATATGAATACCCTAAATATTATATATGAATATGAATGTGCATGATATTCATATAATGTAAACCAGTATGAATAATAGATTTATTTTAAGGATGAGAACAGTGTGGGAAAAAGGGGAAAACAGTTTTGTGAAACTGAAAAAAATAATTATACTAAAAATATCATCTCCCATTTGCAAGATATCCATTTATTGTTCTAGCAGGTGAAATTGAATAACACTAGACAAAGATAATCACAAGCTATTTTGGTTTGGAAGTAGATTTTTTTCAAATTCTCACAGCTTTCTTTTATTTGTTCTCTCCCCCACAGAACTGCAAATATTGGACCTTATTGGTTCAGGTGTCCTTAATTCTCACATCCATTTTTGTAATCAACAATTAGTCTTTTTACTCAGTAGAAAACCCCTTTACTATACTTACACACTAGTTCTTTTCAATAACTTCCCCCCTTTTCTTCCGTTGAGATCATGTTAAACTTGCTCAGCAATCAGCCTCCCAGACATGCACCCGTAGAGCCCCAAGTCGCAGGAAACTGACTGGGATGGTTATGTTCTGTTTTGAGTCTGGCATCCAAACAGAAACTCATAAAAACTATCTGTATCATAATGCCACATGAAAAGGAGTCTCTCTTCTGACTAGCCAACATGTTTCTGCAGCTCTGTAGACAGCCAAGGTTAATAAAAGTTTAACCACTAAATTTTTAACAAGTCTATTGTTTAGAAGGAGGAGAGGCATAACTTCACCACAAAAGACTGTGTTGCACTAAGTCTAATAAAACAGAGATACCAATCTACAAGGAGCAGGCAGAGGTTGGTTGAAAAGACAGGTACATTTTCATGCATGCCACAGGGCTGGAAACTATTTTTAAAGAAAATTTGAGAGACTGACATGTAACACAGGTATAATTAATAAGAACAAGGAAACCAGAGCTCTATTGTTTCTTCCTAAGTATTATCAAAAAAAATGCAGATATTATGCTTCCAATCAAATCTGTAACAAAAAAATTATTATAGCCTTTCTTTGTAAGCAGTGATAGTTGTATTTGGATTTATAGTTCAGAGGATACTAGTTTCATGTTTGTGTGAGTATGGTGACATTTTTCCCCCAGTGCAGAAGATGATTCTAAAAAAATAATTAAAAACACAACTAGAATTCAGAGGTAGAGGTACATGTTAAAATCTGAAGTAGGATTCCTTATTCAAAACCAAACCAAACCAAACCAACAAAAAACCAATCAACCAACCAAAAAACCCAAAACAAAAACAAAACAAAAAAACCATGCTACCTGAGTTTATATCCATCTCTTGATTTCTAGCTATGCAAATACATGTCTGAGTTGCTGATATGGTTGGATTATACCATTTTTAGTTTCCTACACATAGGCTTTCTTTTGTGCTTCTGATGGGGAAATGTGGAGAAATTACTAACTGTTTGTCTGTTAGAGATATCATAACGTAACCAATTTCACAAATGCAAACTGCAGATGCTAATGGAGAACTGCACAAGCAAACCCTGGAATAAATACCCTATGGCACAGTTTCCATTTTCTTGAAATAATTGCTGTGCTATTCTGTCATTGCTGCAACCTTTGTGGCCAATACAAATCTGTAACTGAGTCTAAAACAATGCTACAAGGTAAAAATATGTTGTCTTGGATGCTTCAACAACTTAAATATGTTGCACTGAGTGTTGAAACTTTTTTTTTTTTTTTAGTATGCAGATTTGAAAGTATGCTTTGACGGAAAGAGACAATACAAACCTGACATGACTTGCAACCATACCTGTAATATTGCAAATATAAGCTAGATTTGCAATATTCCAAAAAATGGTGATATAGCATAGACTTAAAAGGTCATATATGCATATGTCTGTGCTCTAGCATATTTTCACATCCATTGTGCAGCCTTCTGAGAAGATCAGGGAATTAAAAAAAGATTTAAAAAAGAAATCTGTACATTTCTCACCACTGTTTTAAAGAGAAACCAGTAGAATATTAACTGTATGTTATATATAATTTTTCTATTGGTCATGCTGTGGAAATCATGCTGTTTGCAGTCTTGCTTTAGTTTGTTGGCTGGCTTGGAAAAGTCATTGTTCCTATTGAATTGTTTTCTGTAATGGTATCTTATGTTATTCCTATTATGGAATGTCCATCCTCATTCTTGAGGGTTTACATTAGTCTCTCTTATGGAAAGCCCTAGCAGTCATCTGGCTATGCTCTTTCAAACACATTTGTGCACACTTCACAATGTCACAAAGTTGTTTGCCGACCAAGGTTTTAATGCCTTGTTGCTTATAAACATAGAGATTCTTCCCTCACCAAAGTTACATTGTCGCACATTTTTGAAAAACTGGTTGTGTTGTCCTCTAGCTGTCAGTTAAGAGGATAAGAATATCAGGAATATTGTATTTTAAATACCTTATTATGAGAAAGATGTCAATAAGCTAACACAAGTTCATCAAAGACTGCCAAGAGGATTGGGAGAGCTGGAGCACTTGCCCTGTGAAAAGAGGACAAGGGTCTAGGGTGTGTTCAGTCTGGAGAAGAGGCAGCTTCGGGAGGTTTTAACACTTATATGTAGGATATGGAGAAGTTGGAGACAGACTTCAACATGGTGTCGTGGTAGGATGAAATACAGGCCTAAACTGAAACAAGAGTGGTCCAAACTAGATATAAAGACAATTTTTTTTCACCAGGAGGACAATCAAATATTGGAAGAAATAGTGCAGAGAGGTTAAGCAGTCTTCATTCTTGGAAATTCTCATGATCAGACTACATACAAGCTCTGATTTCATATCTACTGCTTTGAGTAGGTGCTTGGACTAGATTCCTGAACTCCCTTCCAGCCTGAATTATCCTAAGATCTTATGGTCTCTACTGAATATGAATTAGCTGTTAATATTTGAAATTTATATTAATAAGGAAGACAAACCAGTTTGGATCTAATTACAGGTGAACCTCTATTATTAGTCAAATCTATCATCCTTCCTTTTGCCTTTCAGCCCTTTTGGACATATATACAGCCATGCTTTTTATTCTATGAGAGGTTTTTTTAATGTAATCTTGAGAATTCTTGATTGATGAAATATTTATTTCACCTCCAATGTTGTTTTCTTAATTAAAAGGAAGTATTCAGTTAAGTATTAACCCTTTTATTCAATGTCTACAGAAGTCTGTCACTCCACAGAAACTTTTCTTTGTGTTTCCTGTAGTGCTCATTTCCCTTTTTTCCCACAGTAATAAAAATTCTAGATTTCAAGAGTAAAGGAACATTATGAATACAGTGTGGGTAACACCTGATCTTCAGTTTGAAAGGAAATGCTGAAGTTTTAATAATGCATTTATTGTTCTGAAACAGAACAAAAGGAAGAAAGAAACAGTTAATAAAGTCCCATGAAATGGTACTATGAAGAAACAAACAAACAGCAGATAAAAAATTCTCTTTTTGAATTGACATTCACACATTTTGCATTCTACACAGAAAGATCACAAGGAAAAAAGTAAAAATACTATTTTGAGTTTAAAAAGCTTTGAAAAAATGATTATTTCTAGCATAATCATCTTGGCACAAATTCATCAATCTTACTGATAAATCTTTTGTAAATGACATGTCAACTTTTTCAACATTAAGCAACTTATTAATTCAAACATCTTATTTTACCCTGTACCACTCAGACTGCATACACCTGGTAAAAAGGATCTGAAATTCATTTCTTGAACAAGTGAGAGCAAGGAAAACCAAAATTTGTTGTCTATTGGCAAAAAAATGATCTGATGTCTACCATAGCGAAGGATTCGTTGTGCTGTCTTTTTTACATTTTCACTTGTTCTTTTATGTCTTGTCTGTAGCTAATTACAAAAGTCCCAAAATGTGACGACACTGTGCTACACAAATTCAGGCTAAGATCATACTATACATGTTTAATGAAGAATGTATTGAACCTTTGGGACATCTTACCTAGGGATGAAGTTTTATGCCATGAAATGAGGTGATTTCAACACTTAAAACGAAATTTGGGTATGTTTGGTTGTCTCTTTAAAGTATTATAAAATGATAATTTTTCACTCTGCATCACTTGGTGAAATTCATTTATCCTATAGTCTCTTAGTCACTACGTTAAGACGTAAATGCCCTTTTTGGGCCTTAAAATCTACTGACCTGAGAAGTAATACAGTCAATTTGGATAATAGTGGTAAAGATCTGTTCAGAATAGCTGTAAACTCCTCTGTTTCCTGTAATAGGTTAGTATTCGACTCTTTTATTCAAACTACATTTGCCAATGTATGCCAATTATTTCCTGTTTTACAAATAATTTGATGTTCATATTACTTCTCAAACCATTTCCTGTTCTCTACACTGTTTTCCTCTTCTGAATAAGGAAAGCACTATTCATAATATATAGCCTAACAAACAGTTAGTAATACCAATCTGAAAAGTGACTCTTTAATAGCTCCTATTAAGGAAGCAAAAACAAAGTGATATAATCCTGCTATTCATGACTTGTTCATGAATAGCCAATGAGGGTGATTGTAAGAGAAACTGTAAGCTGATGGCTCGTGGCTGGGACTCATCATAAGTAAATAAATATACAGTGTATGTGACTCTCACACACTTTCCCCTTCATGACTTTGGACTGTAGTACATTTTTCTCTCTTTCTTAATCCTCAGTGACTTAAAACCAACAACCATGTATGCAATGAACAGCAACTCATTGTAATTGCAGGTGATGGGTGTAAGTTAGCTTTGTATAATGTCATTGATTCTGCTGTTAGGATGGCAGCAATATAAAACTTAAGAGCTTACACTCCAGCATCCATCTGCAAGCAGACCTGCACACTTGTTTCTACTGAGTCAATAGAAATGGAAAAGAGCTTCTTAAAACTGACTGGTGAAAAATATCTTAATGGAAGAATAAACCATTTTGGAGCAGCTTTTGCATAGGTGCTTGAGAGTTTTGCCTTTTGTTATTTCAACTTTTAAGTGTTTATAATTTCCTTTATGTGACCCTCATTTTAAACAGAGGCTTTCCCATGATAGTTTACCAGGTTTAATGAACAAAGAACACTTAAGTCTTTCAAATGGCATTACAAGCTATACAAGTAATTATTCTTTCATTACTTCCCCACTCACTGGGTCTTTATTTAGTTGAAGATAGTAAAATATACAGATTCTTTACTTACAGAGAATTGGTTCAGACAAATGTTTAATGCCCAAACAGCCACCAGACACTGGAATGCATACCATCTGTTTTCTTCAAAGGTAGGTACTTGAATTTGAAATCTGTGAACTCATCCATGTATCATATTACTTCATGATATAGATTATCTGGTATAGACAGTAAGTCATAGCATCAGCTTTTGTTCTTCACTGCATCCAGCCTAATACAACAATCCTGAGTGGTGGTGTGGTTGTTTCCATGTGCACAAAAAATACTTTTGCCTTATTCCAGTACAGTTTCCTACTTTTAATAATCTGTGGTACAGAATATTTAGATTAAATTCTAAAGCAAAAATAGAGTGTAAGTATGAATTTATTTAATTCTTATACATTTCTCTGTATTGAGCAATTGCCTAGTAGCTAGACTTCAGTTCTTAGTTTTATGTTCATGTGAAGGGTGCTTTGTAAGTACCTGATGGATATAAGGGCATTCCATCTCTGGAAAAGCGACAATCCTCAGACCAGGATACTCTTGCAGAACCTAATGGATTATTACATTTATGTTGTAATTCAACCCCGGCCAACATTTAAGAACCACACAGCCACTTGCTCACTTCCCTCCCCCAATGGGATGGGGGAGAGAAAAAAAAAAAACCACAAAACCCAAAAATCTTGTGGGCTAAGATAAAGACAGTTTAATAGGAAAAAAAAAAAAAAAAAAAAAAAAAAAAAAAAAAAAAAAAAAAAGAAGAAGACAATAATAATAATAGAATGTATATGACAAGTCATACACAATAAATTTGTTCACCACCTGCTGACTGATGCCCAGCCAATCCCTGAGACATGATGTCCCCCAACCAAATACTCCCACTTTGTACTGGGCATGCTGTCATATGGTATGGAATATCAGTTTGGCTTGTTCGGGTCAGCTGTCCTGACTGTGTAACCTCCCAGCTTCTTGTGCACTCCCAGCCTCCACTAGCAGTGTGAGAAGCTGAAAAGTCCTTATCTTAGTATAAATATAGCTTAGCAACAACTAAAACATCAGTATGTTATCAACATTCTCACACTAAATCCAAAACACAGCACTGAACCAGTGACTTAGAAAAGAATTAACGTTATTCCAGCTGAAGCCAGAACAAGTTATTACAGCAATGTGAGATACAGAGGACATACTGCCACTAGCTTTGTGGACCCATTTGGGAAATGATGAAACATCTCTCAATGATTAACATTATCCAATGTCTTACTTCAGCAAGACATTATAGATTAGAATCATTGAACCTCGCAGATCTCAAGTGAGTATGTTAAGCCTGGGTTTAAATTCATACATTTAAAATAAAGTGAAATATTATTTTCTCTGACCTCTGATTTTAAGTTTTGCTAATCTGGAGCATCTAGGGCTGGCTTAAAATAGCAGTATCTTCTAAATGAAAATTGAAATATACATCCATGGATTTTCTCTGCTGACTAGACACCTCATACAAAGGTTTTATAGACATCACCTACCTGCCTTCAAGACCAGTCAGAGCTTATCAACAGTTCATAACTAATGTGAAATTTACTTAAATTTTCCTTTTTGGGAAAAAATCTGCTCTCAAATATAGATAATGTGAGCATTGAAATATAGCCCTAGAAGCCTTCTAAAATCAGTTCATTTCTGTAGAGCCAGCAAATTCACATCTGTAATGGTGAATATAATTTTCTATCTGAATATGTTAAAATATATTGTAAATTATATTATTTGTTATTAACAGCTCCAAGAGATGTCCCTTTCCTTATTAACATATTGCTTCTTTTGGATGAAACCAAAAGGAACATGAACTTAACCTTGAAAAGAATACAAACAAGAAGTTAAGGCCAGATTGTATGACATACGGCATGATTACATGGCAGTCACTGTAGGTAGCAACATAACCTCAGTAGCACAGAAACCAGCATTGACTAAACATCTTAATTTATTTATTTTCCCAGACAGATTTCACAGCCTGACTATGCTCTCTACTACCACAACTACTATGCAACCTAATAGTTCACATATGCTTGAAATATTGTTGGCGACTTTAAGAAAGAGAATCAGTAGCATACAATATAAAAATAGCTTGTCACTTGGTAGATAGAGAGTTTTTGAGCCAGTTGTCAGCATCTGTGAAGTCAGAACATTATTCGTAGGAGCAAATAAAAGGTAGTCAGGCTTAAAAATGTTGGCTGTACAAATAAAGAAATTTAAAAAAAGCCAAGCAGATATGAAAGAGTTTCATTCATTATTTCATCTCTGACATTTGTAACAGTGAGAAGATTCAGATATGTGATCATCTACCTGGTGTTCAAGATAAACTACAGAAACTCTCTGAAATCAATGCTGGTTAAACCATTGATCCCTCAGGTGTTAAAAATTCCCCATGATTTTAGGTCCTGCATATTTTTTCCCTTCTAATCATTTTATTGATAAGTAAACATCACAAAAACATATATAAGATGATTAGGTTAAAAATCCTTCTCAACAATTCAGACTCATGTTCTTAAAGCAATGATAGTAATGAGTCTCCTGAGTAATCCTAAATAATAGATTGCTTGACTAACTATCAGATAACACCAGTTTTTATGTCATAGCTAATAAGAATTTGGGGCAAAGAAACAGTTTGGAATATCTTGTGTCTGGAATGGGCCAAATCTAAAGCTCTTCTCCCAGCAAGGACGACTAGTTGAATGGGACTGTTGAATAATGAAAGATTCCACAAGGGTTTAATGAATTAGCTCCTGTGATACAGAAAAGTGGATTGAAAATACAAACATACACCCACTACTCTCAAATAAACTTGTAGGTCACATTAACTCAGTCTCAATTAATTTTTTCCTGTCAGCCAGAAAAAAAAAAAGGGAGAAAAAAAAATAAGAAAAAAAAATTAAAAACCATAAAATATAAAAAAGAACAAAAAGACCCAACCCAACAGAGTTAATGGATTATACCTTTCTTTTTTTTTTTTTTCCCCAAGAAGGAAAGGTTTTTTACTCTTTATGTTCATCATAAAAACTGAGTAAAAATATATTTGGTTAGCCTCTCAGTAGTCATTTTAATGGAAGATTATTAAAAGGCAAGTCTAATTAGTGACAATGATAAGCTAAGGTTATGAAATTCAAGATTGACCCTTTAATCTCCAAGAAAAATTAATTTCAGTGATTTATTCCATTTTACACAAGTCATTTATTTATTGAAATTATATGATTATCTAATTAAGTCATTAGATATCAAGGCAATTATCATGGCAAAATTACATTCTGAGAATGCATGCTATCTAAAACTTAAACATTACTCTACAAAGTTGTCTTTGTTGTCTGGCAGGGAAGAGGGAGGAGGTAAATGGCCTTCTAATGAACAAAAAAAAAACCAAAAAACTTAAAACTCTAGAAAGTTGCAACCGAGAAAGTGTAAGTTTAAGTTGAATTATGTGGTTAAGAACTCTCAGAAATAAACTCTGGAAAAATTCACTGAACACTCACAAAACTCCCCTTCACTGAAAAAATTGCCAGCACTGATGTTTATTTATGTCTAAAATGTATCCATCAATCAGAAAGGACATCAGCTATGTTGAAATTGCAATATTACTACTGCTTAGTGTATTCTAAGTCAAGTAACATTTTTCATGAATTGCCCTTTCTTACTTAGACTGATCTAATAGAACATGAAATAGATAATAAAATATCACAAGTTGACATACGGGACTTAATAGAAAAGACTGTGTCCACTCTCATTTGAATGAGTTTGGAAATATTTTAAAAGAATCAGGAATACCCACTAATATTTTTCAAATGGGCAACATTATTTTTCTGTCCGAATTCAGATATGCTGTGATTATGTAAGGATGTTAATATTATGTAACTCATTTTCTTAGTTGTTTGTGGTTTCATATGAACTCTTTCCACGGAGTAGGAGCAACACTAGACAGCTGACTACAGATGCTGATATTTCTCTCAGCCGAACATACCTCCTGCTTTCATGTTTCAGAACAAGTGAGACTCCATAACGCTAGAGGAAGGCAATACAGGGCATGCCTTACTGGAGATGGTGCAAAAGAAATTTGAGAGCTATTTTCTGTCCAAAAGTTCTGTTCAAAAAAAAGTAGAAGATTAAAAATGAGAAAAAAAAAATAACTAAAGTATATCAATATTTTCCAGTGATAAAACAGTGCAAATAACTTCATAATGACCCAAATAAAAGGGTAAAAACTCCATACTTTATGCAGTTTAGAACTGGACTGATAAAAGCATTAAACAATATATTGAAGGAAAAAGATCTATACTAACTACAGAGAGACAGACCTCTGTTTTATGACACAAGAAACATCTTCTCATTCTTATTACTATTATTCTTTGTTGAAGAACAACTTTTTCAGCAGTCAGTTTTTTTCCAAAACCTTCCAGCACGAAACATATACATATAAAGTCACTACAGAAATTTAATCCCAGTTCTCTTGCATATTTTTTATGGTCACAGAAATTGGTCAGATATTTTACTTTCATAGATATTAGTTAAGAAAAATAAATAGAAAATAAACCCAAACAGCAATTCCTGACAGAATCTTAAATAATCAATTGCTATATCCTATGCCTGCTGTTGACCGTGTGCTCCTTTTCTGGTCTAGTGTACATGTCAAGGCCAGAAAGGGCTCAGAGACTGAGTTCTAAGGAAAGCAGATACTGATCTGAAATATTAAACTCTCCCATGTGCACATATTCCATTGCCCAAAATCTTGTTCGATAGCACAGGGGATGTCTTTGAATAATAGTTACTGATTTATAAAATAGTCCAAACTACAAAGACCAAATGAAATCAGAGTCTCTTTGCAGATACTTTGCTAGCAGAAGAGCAATTCAATCAGTTGTTTTGGTGACATTTGCCTAGATTTGACCATTTACTTTACAGACAGTATTCATCTCATTCTTGACTAGTAGGAAAATCAGTTACAAACCAAACAGAAAATCTATTCCTCATTTGTATTTAGGGAACTGTTACATGTGTCTAAAAGTGAAAAAAGCAAAGGCACATGCAACCCTTTTTGTCAAGGTAAATGTCATTCAACAATCTAGTGTGTCAAACATGGGTGTGTAGGGCCAGGATCAACATGCTGCAGCTATTACCACTAATACCCACTATATGCCTTCAAAGATGGAAGATGTGATATGTGACAGATCACTAGAGATGAACAGGGAAAGACAATGGTGTTGGAAGATGTTCTCCCCAGCTCCCTCCTGCTTTTTCTTAAAGAGAAGGAGTGTGAGGGAAGGCAGCAGAATAGGGTGACATGAATAGATACTTTTATAGGCTGCATTTTTCTTATTGCTAGTGTAGAATTTTCAATAATCTTAATTGAATTATACCTGATCTACAGCAGAACAAATGAATGAGTGTTAAGACCAACATCCATCATCTCATCCGAAGCATAATCGTGTCATTAAAATGAGGAAGATAAACATTTGTTTAAGAAAATCACTATTAAAGAAAATATCTTATATTTTTGGTCTTGGTTTTTAATACCCTTTTCATATAAGAAAAAGTTTCTTGCAAGGGGCCAGGAGATGACATCATCAATAAGGATGAATGTATAATACTAGTTCACATACTTGCAGTTTAGAAAAATCCTGTGTGACTGTATTGCTTCATGAAGACAACAGGATTCCTACACACTTCACAGACAGATCCACAAAATTTTTGGCATGAAAAAAAGCATTCCTCCCCTCCCTGCCCACACTGAGAGCCACAGAGCTATGTAATTCGGATTTTAAAGTTACATTCCTTGAAGGCAGATTAAAATTTTACCTTCAAAGATATTTCAGTCTCTGAATTTCAGAGCCCTTAAGCCCTGGAATGAGATCTGGTTCATTTTGAGCACTACTGCAGAATAATTAATTCATAAGAGCTTATACAGTGATAGAATCTTCCTCTTACTGCAATTACAAGATTTTCCTGTGCTTCTCGTGGAACTCATGTTTGCTGTCCCAGCGCTCCTTCTGGGAAACATGGAAATTAACCTTTACCAATCCTGTGTGTTCTCTAAATACTATGATTTCTCTAGAGGAGTTTGACAGTGACTGAGCTTACACTTAGAACAAGGCCTGCATCTTCTGTCCTGAAAGCATATTCTCCCTAGGATTCATAGCAGTCCTTGCCTTTATGACCTCCTTTACAACCTCCCTACATTTTATGACAATTAACCCATCAACACTCTTTAAATTATTTCCCAAACTGTACCCTGAGATCCATAACATCCCCACTTGACAATGCCATGCAGAATTTGTTTTAAAGACCAGAACAAAAGGCAACTTTCAAAATGCAGAGACTATGAATGCAACATTTCTAATTGTTAAACTTTTTCCAATCTCTGTATATATGTACATTGCTTCTGAGGTTAATAATTTGCAGTGATAAACAGCATAAAGACTGGGAACATGTAAAACATTAAAAAAAAACCCCAAAACCTGTGTTTACAGTGAATGTATTGCTTTTTAAAGAAGCACATGCTTGTGAGGAACACAGTGATATAGTATCTTTTGCCAAATCAGTGAGCATAATGTTTCTCATTTGCAACAGAGGTAAAAAGGGTGACTAAAGGTAAGGGCTCAGTTTATGTGGCCTATAACAATGTGAATGCGCCTGTGTAGAGGGATCAAAAAGAATGTCCCAGCCTGGGAAGCAAATAGAGGTAAAACAAAAGCTGCATGCATTATTCTTAGAATCATAGACTGGTTTGAAGTGGAAGGGATCTTTAAAGATCATCTAGTTCTAATCCTCCTGCTGCAGACAGGGAAAATGCAAGGGAATTGATCCAAACAGGACTACTTCAGAAATAAAAGCCATATCAGCAGTGGCTCAGCAGAGCTTTCTTTTGGTATTATACATTTTTAAATTAGCAATGCAACATCTGTAACATTTTTCACAAAACTACTGAAAGTATCAATGTGTTAAATAATAACAGCAGGGACAACCCACCACAAAACTCTAGGGGTTTATCTAGAAAGAATTAGAGGTTGGTTATAATTTGCTAAACAAAGATAATTACTCTTCTGTATATTGTAGTTTCATCCCAACATGAAATTACACTATTCTAGGGTTATATAAATAATAAGCATCATTCTTAGTCTTATATGAAGTTTCTTATTTTCATTAACTCACATATTTAGATAAAACGATAACAAAACTAATCTTTCTATATTAAATAGGAAACCACTAATCAATAACCCTCCAGTGGGATAAACTGAGATACAGAAATTTCAGGTGAGCACAAGGAATGCCAATTACTGACACACTGCATCTTCCAAAAGGCTACATTTCCTAGAAGCTAATGGAAAACTTCCAGGGAAGTCTAATCGCAAAGCTTTAGGAGATCCCATTATATATCAATCTCAGACAGTTTATCAGAGCTCCACTGGAAAACCAGGGGTTCATTTCTTCAGTCTTGATTTTTGTGAAATCATACCCAGCTACACACACAGAAGAGTTTTGTGTGTTTTGTCTAGATACAAATGACTTCCTAAGGTTCAAGGAAGTGCAGTATCTTTTCAATTGTTTTAGATTTGCTTATTATTAATTGGCAACATGTCCATGTATCTTCTGCAAGGTGCTAACTGGAAGTTTTTTGCACAGGTACCCCATGTGAAAAGACTGTAGTGAAATATCTACTCAGCTGTCAATCAGGAAGGTCACTATTACTCTTATTATTAATTAATATGGCGCCAAAAAATTGAGATATCCAATCACGAACAAAAATCTCCACTCTGTATTGGGTTAGACAGTTCACCCACAGAGAAAATAAAGTCTTATCTCCAAAACTTAAAGCATTTAAGTAAAGGAAAATAAAGACATCCTTTTCTCTTCCCCAAAAGCTTGGGACATTTTAAGAAGGATAGTCTCAAAAGAACTATGCAACTTATAAACATCCATAAATAGAAAGAAACAGAATAAGAGGTTACCTAAAGAACTTTTTTTTTTTTTTTTTTTTTTATATTATTGACCTTTAGAAATAGGAAGACACCCTATTTCCCTAGTAATGAAGCAATATTAATATCCACTGTATTATACAGATGAGGACTTCCTAAGCATAAAAGTCATCTCGTTTGCCTTCAGTAGTTGAATCAACCACTGACTCAAGGACTTACAGTCATTACTTTTCAGTAAGAAATTTTTTACTTTAAGACCATTGTATTTGATCCAGTTTTAGAAGCAATCCTTTTGGACTAACATTAATGTGTTTAAATATGTCAAATATAAGGAGAATGTACTTCCACTTATTTTCAGCCTCCTTTCAAACCACATAATAAGAAGATGGAACAGCATATGAAAAAAAAAGGTATAAACAGTTTTATTAGGGAAGACAGATACAGGGCTGTGTATAAAGAAAGATTATCAGCAGAAGAGACTAAGTCCAGTTTTAAGCTAACAAAAGCTCTCTTTAACATTGTTACACATTCACACTAGCAGGACTCAAAAGAGAGAACATCAGAAAACCTTTCATTAACATTTCCTTTATGTACCTTGCCACACCACCTACAGTTTGGAGCAGAGTTACAGGCAAACATACTTTTCCACTAATCACAAAACTGATCACAATTTAATGACATCAAATTGCATGAGATTTTTGTAATTATCATTGCAGAAGTTTATGCCTTCACTCTACTTCCAACATCATACAATTTCTTGCAAAGGAAGGTTTAACCATACCTTCTGAACATAGACAAAGACTGCTCAATGAGTTCAAATCATTATGAGTTTTCTTGATAAGGGAATTTTCCTAAATATTTAGAAAGTTCCCAAAACATCGAGGCAGCTGCTAAATAAACTGCAAGAATAATAACAATAGGCTTCCATTAAGTACCATTACTCAAACTACAAAATGTTTGCTTTCATCCTGTATCTGTCAGAGGAGTGTGACTATCACACAGAGAACAACTGATCTGTATCTTACCCATCTCCCATTTAAAGTCTGAGGAGTTACTTGCACTTGCCTCACATCAGGTTATGGTCATCTGGACTAATCCCATAATATCAACACTCTTGAACTTAAACAGACAGATGTCTCAAAGGCTAAAATATTGTTCTTCTGAGAAAGTGATGAATGCCAGAAGCTGAACAAACTCATAGGGGGCTCACTTTTGCAAGGAACAGAAGGCCCTATCTGCAGACCAGACTCATTTCTTAGAGAAGTCTGCTGCCTCCCTGGTGTCAGGGTTAAGGACATGAAGAGAAAACTTCCTACCCTAGTTCAGCCCTCTGACTACTACCCATTAATAATTTTTCAAATAGGCAGTTACAAACTTCAATGAAGAAGTCCAAAGGCAGTGAAGAGACACTTCATGGATTTGGGACATCTGGTTAAGGTATCGGGAGCACAAGTAGTGTTCTCTATCCCACCAGTTGCAGGGATCAGTGAGGGTTTAGACAGGAAGTCTGTGTTCTTTGAGTATGGGTTGATCTATAAGGCACCAGGACAGATGGCAACAGATGGGCTAAACTTGTCATAAAGGGGGAAAGGATCCTGAGAAAAGAATTTGCAAGGCTCACTGAAAGAGCTTTAAACTAGATTCAGAGGGGGATAGGGATGAAACTGGGCTTGATAGAGAGCCTGGGAGTGGCATGTTGGTGCTTTTGGGCCAGTGTACTTGGTAAGGTCTTACAGTCTGCTGTCTCAGTAGAGGTGGGTGATGGTGATCCAAGCAGCAGCAAGAACACAAGGCTCAATGATAAGTTAGTGGCTGAGAATGGTCAGGCAGGAGTGAGGGCTTCTCCCCCCAGAATGGTGGCAGGATCCTTAGCCCAGATGAAGTTCATCTACAGCAATACACACATCATGGGCAATAAACAGGAGGAGCTGGAGGCCATTGTTCAGTGAGAAAACTATGACATAACTGCCGTCATGGAAATCTGAGGGAGACATATGAACGCCTACAAATTAATGAAAAGTATTATAGGGTTGAGTCCCTATGGGTAAGAATCAGAGGGAAGTCCAGAAAGGCTGATATCATGCTGGGAGTCTGTTATAGACAACCCAACAAGAATGATGTGGATGAAGTATTCTATAAGCAGCTGTGAGAGGTTTCATGATCGCTACCACTTGTTCTAATAGGAGACTTAAAATTCCCAGATGTCTGCTGGAAATACAATACAGCAGAGAGAACAGTCCTGGAGTTTCCAGGAGTGTGTAGAAGATAACTTTCTGATGCAGCTGGTGGGGGAGCCAATGAGGAAAGGTGCCCTCCTGGACATGCTGCTTGTGAACAGAGGAGGACTTATGAAGGAAGTAATGGTTGGAGGCTGTCTTGGTAATAGTGATCATGAGATAGAGTTTTCAGTTCTTGGGGAAGTAAAGAGTGGGGTCAGTAAAACGTGCACCTGGGACTTCTGGAGGGCAGACTTTGACCTGTTGAGGAGACTGATTGACAAAATACCTTGGGACACAGTCCTGAAGGGTAAAGGAGTACAGTAAGGCTGGACATACTTCAAGAAGGAAGTCTTGAAGATGCAGGAGCAGGCCATAGCAGTGTGCCAAAAGATGAGTTGGTGGACAAGAAGACCAGCGTGTCTGAATGGCTGGAACTCAGGAACAAGAGGAGAGTTTATGGGCTTTGGAAGAGGGAGCAGCCTCTCAGGGGGACTACAAAGATGTAGTGAGGCTATTCAGGGAGAAAACTGAGAGAGCCAAATCCCAACTAGAAATCAACTTGTCTACTGCTGTTAAAGACAATTAAAAATGTTTCTATAAATACATTAACAACTAGGAGACTAACGACTAGGGAGAATCTCCATCCTTTATTGGATGCAGGGGGAATCATAGTGACAAAGGGAGAGGAAAAGACTGATGTGCTTAATACCTTATTTGCCTCAGTCTTTAGCAGTAGAACTAGTTGTTCCCTAGACACCGAGCCCCTTGATCTGGAAGACAGGGATGGGGGAGAGGGGGGGGACACACACACAGAATGAGACCTTCACAATCCAAGAGGAAATAGTCAGTGACCTGATACACAACTCAAAGGTACAAAATGGGGCTGGATAGGTTATACCCAAGAACACTGAGAGTTGGTGGATGTGCTTACCAAGCCTCTCTCCATCATTTACCAGCAGTCCTGGCTAACTGGGGAGGTCCTAGTGGACTGCAGGGTAGGAAATGTGACACCCATCTACAAGAAAGGTCGAAGGGAGGATACAGGGAACTACAGACCTGTCAGTCTGACCTCAGTGCCAGGGAAGGTCATGAAGCAGATCATCTTGAGTGCCATTATGCATCAAATACAAGATAACCAGAGGATCAGGCCCAATCAGCATGGGTGTATGAAAGGCAGGTCCTTCTTGATGAACCTGATATCCTTCTATGACAAGATAACCCACCTAGTGGATGAGGGGAAGGCTGTGGATGATGTCTACCTGGACTTCCACAAAGCCTTCAACACTATTTCCCACAGCATACTCGTGAAAAAAGGGTGGCTTGGATGGGTTTATGCTCTGCTAGGTAAAAAACTTCCTCTATGCCAGGGCCCAAAGAGTAGTGGTGAATGGAGTTAAATCCAGCTGGCAGCTAGTCACAAGTGATGTTCCTCAGGATTCAGTAATTGGGACCACTTCTGTTTAAATGATGAGGAGATCAAGTGCATTCTCAGTAAGTTTGCAGATGACACCAAGTTGGGTGGGAGTGCTGATCTGCTTGAGAGCAGGGAGGCTCTGCAGAGGGACTTGGACAGACTGGATCAATGGGCTGAGGTCAACTGTATGAGATTCAACAAGGCCAATAGCTGAGTCCTGCACTTGGGCCACAACAACCCCATGCAATGCTACAGGCTTGGGAAAGAGAGGCTGGAAAGCTGCTTGGCAGAAAGCAACCTGGGGGTACTGATTGACAAGCAGCTGAATATTAGCCAGCAGTACGCCCAGGCAGCCAAGAAGGTCAATGTCATCCTGTCTTGTATTAGAAACGGTGTGGCAAGCAGGACTAGGGAGGTGATTGTGTACTCAGCATTGGTGGGGCCACACCTCTATTATTGTGTTCATTTTTGGGCACCTCAATACAAGAAAGACATTGAGGTGCTGGAGCAGGTCCAGAGGAGAGCAACTAAACTGGTGAAGGGCCTGGAGAACAAGTCTTATGAGGAGCAGCTGAGGGAACTGGGGCTGTTTAGTCTGAAGAAAAGGAGGCTGAGGGGAGACCTTATCACTCTTTGCAACAATCTGAAAGGACGTTGTATAGAGATAGGCGCTGGTCTCTTCTCACAAGTAATTAGTGATAGAACAAGAGGGAATGGCCTTATCTGCACCAGGGGAGGTTTAAACTGGACATTAGGAAAAAAATTTTCACTGAAAGGGTTGTCAGGCATTGGAACAGGCTGCCCAGGGAGGTGGTTGAGTCACCGTCTCTGGGTGTGTTTAAAAGCTGTATAGATGTGGTGCTTAAGGGATATGGTTTAGTGGTGGACATAGGAGAGTAAGAGTTAATGGTTGGACTAAATGATCTTAAAGATCTTTTCCAACCTTGATGATTATATGATTCTATTAGATGAACATTACTTACTGGCTTTTTCAATGACAATCTTGTTTCTAGACATTAGTTTCTAAAGCAGCAGCTCCCTCTTTGAATGAGGGAGCAGATCAGTCTTAAGTTCCTTCTAAAATAACTTGTCTGTAATCAAGGAAAATTAATTCTATGACATCAGCACTTTATTGTAGGGGGTTGGGGGAAGATATCAACAAACATAAATTTAGAAAGAAAATTCTACATCCAGATTTGTAGAATAAAAAGGCTTACAGTCTTCTAGTTTAGTATCTGCTTGTTTTCCTGAGCTTATTTATTTTATTGCGTGCTTTTTAGATTTGATCATATATCCATATCTCCCCTTCAGCATATCAAATGCAGAACTCACAAATGAGAATTGATCTTTTATATGATGTCTGAAGAGTACATTTGTTTTGGATTAGCAAGGTCCTTTGGCTTTGGGGAGTGAATCTTAACACATGAAGAACAGTTATTCTTTCAGAATCCCTAGAAACCCACAGATATTTCTAGACATAATTCTGCCTTAAGATACATTCATACAGCAGTAAATGTAGAGCTATTCCAGATTTACAGGGATATAGGGAAAAATATAATTAGGTGTGGGGGGGGGTTGTTTGTTTTTTGTTTGGTTGGTTTTTTGTTTGTTGGTTGGTTGGTTTGGGTTTTTTTCTCATTACAGATTTTGTTGCTTTGGCAGTAGAATGGGCCAGTGTTCTAACAAAACCGCAGATGAAGGAAAGAAAAAGTTCACTTTTTTTCATGCATATTGGGCAGAAAATACCATTCAATAGTCACTTTTGTAGGGGAAAGGAGAACAGATGTAGAAGAGGCATATCTCTTTTGCTCTGAATGCTATTGTGATAATGGTGCCACTATAACTGTAATTCACTCTAACTTTCCAACTGTTCAGGCATGTGGGTATTTGTTACAGTAATGCAAGCCTATTGCCACTCAGATTTAAACCACACATTTCTTTTTTATTTCTTTTCTGGCTAACAGCCCAAATCCACGCAGCAGGTGCTGTCTTAGGAATGTCACCATCTAATAAAAGTACTGAAACATAACACAGAGCCAATAAAAATTTCTTTGCATAGACTTTGTTTTTCCTGACAGACTGGATTCTTAATAAGACAATGTCTGCAAAATCTCAGGAAGACGAAAATATAAGTTTTGTTGTCAAGTGGATATTTTTTTTTTCTCCCTTGATTAAGCAATGAACTCAGATATCAGGTGACAGAAGCTGTGCAAGATTTATACAAACCTTTTTTTGTCAGCAAAACAGCCAGGGAGATGGGGGGATCTGGCATTGTGTGTTGTTTTCATAATTTCTTGGCCAGAACTATGATGCCATTCAAGATTAAATAAAGGATTTAACCAAAGGAAATATAATTAAAACAAGAGGACTGGAGAAATCAACAATTGTTGGATAAAATATTTACAGATTTATTTTATCCATGAGATCTGCATGTTTTTAGTTTGTTAGGTTGCTGCTTTTATTTATGTAATCTGAGATATGATTTAAACACTGGCTACTTCATAAATCCCATATACACAAAACTAATTAACAGTTTGAGCAAAGGAAAGACTTCAGCTTTCAGCAATATTTTAAAGGCCCTGAAGCTGGGGAAAAAAGTCATTAGACATCACACTGAAATGCTGAATTGCAGACACAATAGTATTTTCAAGTTGGATGCACAGACAGTGGCAGTACATGCCTAATGACTGTTTACTTCAGCTGTAGCTGATATTCTAATTGACTTTTTTTATTTTTGCAAAGATAAGCATTGAAAGCAAGGTTCAGAAGTGGAATATATTTAAGAAGTTATATGCAACAGAATAGGATGCATAAGACATAAATATATCTCTGTTCTCCTTTTAAAACTCTTTATATGTCTTGCTCAGAAAGTCAGCATTCAATCTGTTCTGGCTGTGTAAGTTTTCTAAAAATGTTACAAAGTAAAAAAGGTTGATGTTTGGTGCACAGAGGCAGATATTTAGCTAATCACTTAACATGAAGTGCAGTGGTATAGTAGAACAGGTCATGGTCAAGTATATGCTGTTAAATCTTGAGAATTTATCACAGAATGTGTACCTGCCCAGTGCAATGCAAATGATAATGCAAATGCAAATGCAAATCAGAAAATCCACTTCAGCAACATGAAAATGTCAGATACATTTCTCTGTAAAATTATCTTTTAGCTTTTGAATTCTATGTGTTTTAAAATTTGCCCCAAGATTTCAAACCACCATAGAAACAGTAATTATATTTCAGAATGTGTTGATAGAATAAAAATAATAATAACCATTATAGACAGAAATACTACAACAGAGTGATTTGCTGTAGAGAAGTACCCTTGTTCAAGACAGCAATCTACACATTAATATATAACTCCCAGAAATCCCCAGAGCTTAAGCACAAGTTAAACACCAAAAACATACTTTGAATTTTCCCTGAATTAGGGACAAAACAATTCAGTAGTTTCCCCGTATTTCCACAGTGACCCAAACACCCTGTTAGTAGGTTTTTTTTTTCTAACTGTTGGATGGTACTGTCTTTTGGAACAATGTCAGGTGATCTTGCATACACTGGGCTCTGCAAGGGAAGAAAAATAGTTATTGCAGGGGAAGATAGCACAAACTGGTGGTCTTAAATTAAAATATTAACTGTCATTGAAAGTTGTCATTTATCTGCCAAAGCCTCAAGTACTGATCTTAAATATGTCAGAAAATGCTACATTGAAGATCACATCAAAAGATGCATCAGCACTTAGCATCTGTGGCTTTTAGCTAGAAATGGAGAGCTCTTATTTTTAGTCCACAATTGCTGATCAATTCTGCTTTTCTTTGAAGTGTTTGCTTTCCCTGGCATAATGCTCTAAAATTTACAGTGTATTTTGACACACAGGATGCTTGATGGGGCACTTCTTTATTTGTTTTCTTGGCATAAGTGAGCAGTGTAAAAAGGAAACATAAGTAACTTTCTGAAGAAGAAGTGGAAATTGCTAAGACACTTCCATTTTTCTGTCTCTTTCTCACCAATTTTTTTTTTTTTTAATCTTTACTTAGATAACACAAAGCTTTTTCTGTGCTACCTGTAGTTAATGGAAATAGTTCAGTGAGGGAGAAAATGCCTGAAGGGAAGAGTTTAGTTTCTAGTAAGGACTTTAGCTTTTCATATAAGCTAAATTTCTATCATGATAAAGTTATTAGTTGTAGTATGATTGTGTCTAGAGACTTAAATGAGATACTAGGATTTCATTGTGTTAGTTCTGTATTTTCATATCATGAAAGCTAGTCCTGGT
>JANHGN010006070.1:0-16084 GCA_024605025.1 Megaceryle maxima
TTAGTATGGGCCTGCTATTCAATACTGTGGTTTTTTTTTTTTTTTTTTTTTTTTTTTTTTTTTTTTCAGTAAAAATGAGCAAGCTTCCTTAAAATGATACAAAGTTGCAGAGCTTTCCTGGAGGAGGGGGGGAAAAAAAAAAACAAAAACAACAACAACAACAAAAACAAAAAACAAACAAACAAACAAAACCCAACAGGTTTTTGCTCTTAGACTCTACCACTCTGAATATTTCCACTGAGGTCCATCTAGACTTGCAATATACTGCAGTTGTTCAGGAGTTTAAGCTCATAGTTTTCCTATTCCAGGGTGAATAAGGGAGAGGAACAACTTAAACCCCACAAGATTATTCTTTATCCTTCTTTCATTTTTTTTGAGAGGGAGGTAATGGGACTTTTTGGCTATTTCTTCACCATTTTTTTTTCAATGTGACCTTGCCTATGCAATTTCTTCTGAATTATTTCCTCCTTAGGTCTTTCAGAAAGGGAAGGCAGTGACTAAGGAATGTTTGATTTACAGAAGCATTAGCAAAGCTATTATATAAGAAAACAGCCAAATATTATGTTTAAAACATGGCTATTAAATACACATACTGACGCACCCTTCGTTAGAAGAGAGAATTAGGGGGGTGAAATTTTTTTTTGCTAGAAGTGTTTTCTTTTACTAACCCACAGGTTATGTCAACACTGTTATAAAGAGATGCATAAAGACCTTTCCTTAGATTTAAACAAAATTTAATATACCGACTCCAGTTGAATATAAACTTCAGCTGGATATATCAACTCTTAAAATTTATAACTAGTTTACTACCAAGTGAACCACAGGTGAGACCCAGTAAGGAACCAGTAGTAATTTTCAACTTGTGCCTTGTATTTTAGAAAATAGGGAAGAGTGAACCAAGAAGTAGTATTAAACATCTCTGAAATTTGGTTTACAAAATGTGTTTTGAGCATATTTTCCTAAAATGACCTACTGGCAAGAGCAGAGACCGGCAGTAAGCTTGAACTCTTGGTGTGCTCTGGAGCTGAAGTGTCTGAATCAAGGTGCCGTACATCAAGCACGTCTGTCCACTTGATTCAAAACCAAAAGCTGAAGTTACAGCATGTTCTTCTTGAAATATGTTTGGTGTGTACTTGTGCTTATTCAGGCATTCATCTGAGAAGTGGAAGACCTCAAATCTAGTTGTGCATAGGCTTAGCACAGTCAGATACACATCTTCTAGCACTGAAGCCTAAAAAAGTCCAGTTGGGAGGTCCTCCACTGTTTATATTGGCTGCACAGTGGTTCTATTTCAATAATGCAAGATGTAGGAGATTCTCCGATACTGCATTAATCATTGAACTGCAGTGACCTGGGAGTAAGGAGACTGGAATACCGGTCTCTACTCCCAAGCCTGTGTGCATTGCAGGTTTTACAATTTTTTCTCTTAAAATGAAATGAATAAAGGTTAAAAAAACCAACCAAGCAAAGCCTAAAAAACAGTGTGAAGAGACAAGAGTGTGTGGACAACTTTTAGGAATCAGGCTCAGACACTCTGATTTGTTCTACATCTGTCCCAGGCAACCTTTCCTTTTTGGGTGAACCAGGTCCAGCTTCAAAGGAAGGGAAGAAAGGTGCCCCAAGCAAATTAAAGTGTAGCTGACCGGGAGGGCTCCCTGTAGGAGGCAGGACCTTGAATACTTTCGGGAGATGGGGACCAGTTCACAGGTCCATTGTTTCTGAGTGGTCCATTTAGAGGGTAAGGGGAAAAGTGGTGTTACCTCTTGTTTCTCCCATTTTAATTTCCAGGGAAAAGATGCCCATTATGCCTGTAACATGCTGTGGGAGGTGAGGGGAGGCAGGAGTTAAGCTGCTTCCCCATCAGATCCAGGACAACTTGTGTTCATGTGCAGAAGTGACAGCTAATGAATTTAGATCCCTAATGCATTTTGTGGCTTCTGAGACGGCTGCTTTTTTAGATTATTGTTTTGACTATGCTTTTCCAGACACCATACCCATCCTAATCTTGTTGATAGCAAAATATGCATACCATGTGAAGATAAGGAGCCGTGGTTTGTTACTACTGACTTTTCATTTTTAATAGCATTAAACAGCAGTCAAATTCTATATGTGCAAGTCTTTGCTATTAGACTAAATTACCTTTCTACGAGTATTAAGAAACTATTAAAAGAAAGAAGGGGGACAACTCTAAGAAAATTGAGACTGATACTTTTGGGTGATATACAGCTTGTCACAGCCACAAATGCATTCATTATCCATCAAAAGTTGATGAGAAAAAGCCCTACTTTGTTGCTGGGAGGTGTGTTGCAGACGCAGCTGTTCAGCGGAAGAGGGTGCGTTTTGTTTGTACGGCTCCTTCTGCCGGCTTAGGGATCTGGCGGCATGGGCCCCCAGCCCCTAGGGCTGACAACGCTGCCTGGTAAAAGAAATGGGTTGTTCTTCTACAGAAAAATACAAACCAAAAAAGTAAAACCTATCCAGCACATTCTGATTCCAGATCATAAGCAGTTACTAAGAACAACAGATTAGAAAATGTTTTATAAATTTTATTTGCCTGTCTATTGCTGTTTATAAACCTGAAGCACAGAGTACTGATGGGGAAGTTGGTTTAAAGTCGATCAGGGCCATAAGGCAAATAGGTTTGCATTTTATCCTTATACTCCTGAGCTAATTTATCTTGAGTGTTTGGGGGTTTTTGCAGTCTTCTATTTTAAAAGAAAAAGGCAAAGTGCTTTTTTTTTTTTTTTTTTGCCTCTTTTTTTTTTTTTTGCTGCTTTTTGTTTTTTGCCTCTTTTTTTCACCCTCTCTTTTTTTTTTTCCCTCTCTTTTTTTTTTTCACTCTTTTTTGCCCTTTTTTTTTTAAAACAGACTCCCCCTACCTCCTGGTTTCTTGTGGTATCTTGTACTAGTTAAGCAGTACAGGCTCATACCTGCTTAATGTCAGCAGGTATCTTTCTGTTACACATATTAAACATTGACTTTTGTAACAGCTACTTTTGAGCAAGAAATGCTTTCTTTCCTAACCTCTATTGATGAATCAGATGTAAAGCTAAGGAAGTTTGTGTTGCTCTTTTGTGTTGTTATTTCAGAAGTTGTGATATGTTTAAGTGAACTTGTCTACTACTGTTTTTTCTTTTTTTTTTTTTTTTTTTCCCCCTTGGGTCCAGTGAAATTTCTGAATTCTCTGGATTTATATTTCTTTAAGTCTTCAGCACATTCCTGGCGGTATAAGCCATCTGTTTGCTTACATTCTGTAGCTAAAGTCAATGAACTTCTTGTACTGAGAATGAATTATGAAGTTAAGACATTTCTGGTGAGAACATGTCTAGGCACTTTTGATCTTGACTCTGGAGATCGGGCTTAATGTGGAGTGGAAATGGACACATTCTGAGAGGCTCTTGCTTTAAGACTTCCATTTCTGTTCTACTAGTGATGACTTTCCCTATATATACCCTACCTTATCTTTGCCAACTGGAGAGCAACCCAAGAGTTAATTTTGTCTGTCTGTGTTACCTAAAGTAGTGTTCAGTGCTCTGATGTGATGCCTGGAGTTTTAAGGGCCGTTCTATTGAGGTAATGTTTCAGGAGTCCAGTGTATTCTGCTCTTTTTGGGAGGATTGAAACATGTGCTATGCTGATGTGCTGCAAGCAGAAGATGGTAGCTAGTATAACGTGGCGATACTCTTTGACTTTTGCTTTTAGTTTCACTTTGTAAGTTTATCTGGAATGCTTTTTATTATTGCTAAATCACTCAGAAGAACAAAGCTGGTGTTGAAATGAAAAAAACCAGACTGTGAGAGGTCAGGATTTTGAGTATATTTTTCAAGATAGCTAAGTAGATAAATGCTATATAAACTGCCTCCAGAAATAATCTGAAGGTCAGTACATAATGTAACATAGACCATGGTCCTTGTCCTTCTTTCTTTCCTCTAAAACAACAGTTTCTAACTGGGAGCTCACATTCTGGATTATAAGTTGAATCATACATGCAAAACCTAGTTGTGAAGTACGATGTGCAGGTAATCGGGATAAGTGTGACCCTCACTACTTTAGAAACATGCTGAAATCCTAGTCAAGCAGAGGCAGAAATATTCTGAAGTGCATTTGCTCTTGCCAATTCTTAAAATCCTGCCTGCTGTTAGATATTCCAAGCTTCTGGTATATTTATTAACAGAAGACAGAGAAGTCCTGGCTTGTATGGTTGATGGACAAAAAGATATCCAACAGAAGAGCTTTCTAAATTCTTGTGCTCCCAACATTCTAGTGGGCATAATACACTAATTAACACCAAATAATTCTAACTAATAGAAAATAATTTTTCTTCTTAAATTAAAGTGTGATGGACTTTTTCTGAGACGTGGTAAAGAAGCTCAGGAATGGGCTGTAGATTCCCGTGAAACTTTAGGGATGTGTTCATTTGGGGTTGTGTCTGTGGCCTTCCTACTCGCCTAAGGTGTATTTATGTACAATTGTATTTGTTGGTAAAACTGAGGTTGTCTTGCCAGTGAACATAATTCATGCTATAGTCATGGTGGAAGTGTTTGGTTGTTTTAGATCTTAATGTAAGCTTTGTAGATAGATCAAATAAATACTGTTTGAATAAACAGCATTGTGGATTAGGGAGGCTTTGTTATATTTAATTTATTGTAAACTGAGTGTCTGGTTACCTCCCCCCCCCCCACTTAAGTTCTGTCCCTATTGTAGCATGGAAGGGTGAATTGTTGCCTTTTTTCCCCTGCATACACAATACAGTGGAAATACTAGACTGTGGAATTGATCCTGATGGAACACTACTAAAACTGTAGTGCATGTGCACCACCTGCTTCTGAACAAAGTATTTCTAACAGGCCATATGTATATGCTTGTCTATTGCCAGTAAACTATTTTCTGAACAGTGAATTGAAGGAATAGCCTCAATTAAAATAAAAGTGTGCACTGGAGATAGATTTGCTGTAGTATGAAAGTTTAAAAGGTTCAAAGCTACATGTGGAGTTAATCAAGTGAAGGAGAGCTCCCCAGTTCTTGACTTTTTCTTGTGATACCTTCCAGGGGAGATCCTCAAGCAATCAAATAACAGGTAGGTAGAGTAGCAAATGGATGAAAAAAGACTGAATATATTGTCTGGTCTCATAACACCATTTCAGTTTTGTACTCTGGTATTCTAGTGAAGAAGAACACCAGGATGTAGTCACAGGTGTTACTATGTTCCATGATCATGCCATCTTGACAAAGGTGAATTTCAGGACGTTAAACATTGTATATGATGGAACCACTGCAACTAAATCCTCTTTTAATGCCTTAGAACATGAGAGTAAATGGGAGAGGGACCAAATATGTCTTCAATTTACCTTTGAACTAACTGATTTCAGGTGTCCTGTCTAGTAGGTTCATTTGTCCATGTAAATTAGAGGGCCCTTTTGACCCCAAAGCTAACAAATTTTAAAATTAAGAGGTAGACAGACAGAAAAAGCATAACTTACCAAAGACGTGATACAAAGTTTTAGCTATCCCTGTTCAGAATTCAGCTTCTGTTGTTCATAAGACTTTTATCTTCCAGAAACCAATAGCTCTTGGCCTGTTTCCAGACACTTGGAGGAAACTTTAAGCTATAATTAGGTTTTACAGCTCCTTTTAATTGAAAAAATAAAATCCAACTTCATATTGCCAACAACTTACTTGTGTCGAAGTGCTTTCATTATAATAAATATTGTACCAATGTGAAAATTTAGTTCTTAAGAAAATTAGGTAATCTTTAGGAGTTCTCATACATGGACATATTTTACAGAGATATGTGATTATCTATACAAATTGTTGTTGACACAATTTGGCCACAGTAAAGTTTTATTTCCCTTTATAAACTGAAGGTGATGTTAGTCTACTTACGGGTATGTTTACCTGCTATTTTTTCCATTAGATGTAAGTTGAAAGTTGATGACATCTATTTTATATGCAGCTGTCCGTGCATTTTCAATATAGGAGGAAATACAATCAGTTCAGCATGACTGGATTACTATAAATAGTTCTAGAAAATACCTTCATTTCCTTTCCACATTTATTTTTGTCATATGCCTTACTGGATCTTTAAAAATCTGTATGATATAATCAAAGTTGAGTGTTATATTTTTATTTTAAAAATCAAATTTACAACACAGAGTGGTACCTGTACTTCAGAAAAATAACCATAAAATAGAGCCCATCCTATCCAAAACTTTTGGGCCTGTTTTGCTCATTGGCTTTTAGGGAGGTAGAGAATTTAAATATTGCAGATAATAATGATGAAAGCAAGAATGCAATATATTCTTCTGTTAAAGACATAAAAAAAGTTATTTTGGGAACTAAATAGTACCTTTTTACATTATTAGGAAAATATATAGAAAATGCATATATCAGTTTTCTTTTTCTTTTCCTTCTATAGGAAGCTAATTAGATAAAAATTATTTTACAGTATTTCTAACTTGATATGCATTTCTAGGTGACAAAGTTGCAATTTTAAGTAGGATGGTTATGCATTCTAGGTGTATCGTCATCTACTAAACTAGCGTGACTTGCCTGCTTCTAACTATGTATGAAAGTCATTCATTTTGTGAGTCAAGTTAAGTGCAGGCTGCAATACCACACAATATATAAAGCATCTGAAAGGAAAAGCTTCTTTCAGAAGAACTCATTCCATTATGATCAAATCCCATACAGCCTGCTTTCCTGTGGCTTTACTGCTTCGTTACCCTTAGTCCTCCTCCCTTATCCTCTTTGAGTCCCATCCCTTCTCTTACAAATCTCTCCTTTAATGGCTTGGCAAGGAATGGCCCCTCCGAGGCTAGCTGGTGTGCTAGCCAGCACACCGAATGCAGCCACCCTCAGATAAGCCTAAAGGAGCCCTTGGCTTTTGGCTGCTGGTGGGTAACAACTGACTTGAAAGGCTTCTCACAGCCATAGGGGTTCTTGGTTGGGCTGATCTGGTTTAGCAGCTCTGTTTTCAGAACTTGGTTGAAGCTTAATTGACACAGGCCAATGATCACAAAAGTTATTAATGAATAACAAAGGAAAACACATAGGCCATCCAACTGCACAAGCATTTTTTTTTTTTTTTAAAGACATTTTATCTGGGTACTGCTTGAAGCATTAAAAACACTAGTGGTTTTTTGTACCTCTTACCTATGAATGGGTACACGTTGTTATTCTGAACTAACTTTTTCTTTTAAAAATCTTTTCCTTTGTTGTAACCATTCCATAAAACTTTACTGAAAGTGGGAAAAGTCTTAGATTATCATGCTGAGTTGCGGTTATTTTTACTTTCAGAATTGTATGGTTCAGTGATATATTCTTTTATTAGCATAACAGTATCATTTATGTATTCAGGACTTGGTAGATTAGTTTTACACGTACAAAACCTCAAGTAGCCATAGCTTAGTTTGTTCCACAAAGACAACTGAAATATTGTGATACTGGATTGATGCTAATTCTTTTGCTTTCTTCTTTTGCGTTCTTTTGCTTTCTTCTTTCGCTTTCTGATTGATTCCATTGTGATCTGTTGTTTGGAATTAGTTCACATAACTGCCTAAACTCTGATTGGGTTTTACTACAAACTGAGTTTGTTGGGGTTTCTTTCTGTTTTGGTTTTGGTTTTGGTTTTTTTTTTTGTTTTTGTTTTTGTTTTGTTTTGGTTGGTTGGTTGGGTTTTTTTTTTGTTTGGTTGGGTTTTTTTGTTTGGTTGGTTTTTTGTGTGTGTGTGTGTGTGTGTGTGTGGTTTTTGTTGTTGTTGCTTTAAATAAAGGGTAGTTAAGTCTATACTTGACTTGCCTTACTAAGAAAGTAACTTTCAGGAGAGCTGGAAAAAGGTCATGTGTGTCAGTTGCTAAAAACATTAGCACTGAGTTTTCCCAGGGACATGGCAAGTAAATTTTCCATCATTTGTGCCCATGCCTGGGGAAGATGACAAGCCATGCAGCTATATAAAAGCTGGATGATACAGGGTGTGCCTTCATGTTATGAAATTTGCTGCAATCCCCAATTTCAAAGTAGATGAGAATGTGTGCAAGACATCAAGAACAGCGTAACAAGGGAGTATGCTATGTGCTGGAACATAGATTGATTAGGGTGACTCTCTGCAGAAATAATGCTATGAATTTTGCTGTCCCTAAAAGCATCATATTAGGTGAGTTCAAAGCCTGTCACTGGTGAGCTCTCATTTGAGTAGAAACAACTATAGGCAACCTGTCTGAGAGCAACCATATGCCAGAAGCTGAGTACGATAAGCCAGTGATGCTTCACAGATGCATCTTTCCGTGTAAGAATGCTGCTTGCTTTTGCAAATCTGTATGCTAGCTGGATGATTTGATACCTTGAATTGAGTCCTTTAAGAGGGAAGAAAGGCAAATATGCAAGAGACTCATTTTAAAAAAGAAGGGAGGGGGGAAAAAAAAAAATATGGATTTTTAGAAGTTACATAAATTGAGGAAAAAAAAAAAAAAAGCCACTGCTTTGTTTCTGAGAACATAAGTTACCACCTGGAATTGTAGTGAAGGTCATTGAGAATATATGGCTGAAGCATGATACATAGTGAAAGAAAGAAGTCAACACTGAAGCAGTATTGCTTGATAGCTTCAGAGCCACCAAACTGTTAAAGCCAAGCATCAGCCAAAGAGAAGAGATCCCCGAATCAACTGACATTGTTGGAGAAAATACTGACATAATGCCTGTACGTGTACAGATGCAGTTACATAGTCACTACAAATTTATTTTTTAAGCTGGTAGGTTCCAGGGTGTTTTTGACTGTAGTGAGGTAGTTTGACTAGTATGTTTAGGAAGCTCACAACATTTTTTTTAAAATCAGAACGTTTTCACAAGTGGAATGAAAGCCATTTTTTGTACAATGAATTAAGTACATGTCCTGTGTCCCACAGTGAGTTCAGGTTAAGGAAGTTTGGAAAACTTATTCCACCGGTAGTATGAAAGATGGCTGATTACCAACAGACTTCTGTAAATCTAGAACATTTTATAAGGCTGCAAAAAAATCTGTAAGTCTCCAGAAAAAAATAGTCATCATCTGTATTTCTGCTGTATGTGCAGACTCATCTTTTTTCTCTTTCCACCATGTTGACCAAGCCAACTTTCACTGAGAACTGCCAAGTCTTGATATAATTAAGTGAAGTTTTTAGAAAGTTGAGTAGTTTTGTATACTTGACACACTGAGATAAAGTGTTTAATGTTTCCTAGAGATAGTACCTTCAAGTTTATTTTTAATAAAATGTAAGTACTTAAGAATTCTCAAGTGCTCAGCAGAGCAGTTGTCACCCTGAAAGTTTACATTGGCAAATTTTAGTTTGCACTAACTCAGACTGGGGAGGAGACATACCTTTTAGTTTGCCTGCTCACCAGGGTCACTTGTGAGAATGAAACAGTGTAGTTGGTAGATCAGCTTTGATATTGAAGTTCATCCATTGCCTACATTGTTATATATCCTTCTACTATGTAAACACTGCTAAATTTTGAGGGCCTAGAAAATACAGAGTAGAAGCATGTAGCTGTTCCTGATGTAAATTAAAAGGTACTTGTAGTTGAGATTTATTCTCAGGTGGGCCACCCACACTTTAAAAGTAGATTTTCAACAATAGCTGAGTAAGGGCAGAACAAATGCCAAACAGTTGCCCATTTCATGAAATCTTTGGACAGAATTTGGAGGCAAAATAATACTAAGAAATACTCAGTATAAAAGTGATGGAGCTGCAACAATTTATGAGATGGTTTGTGTTGAGTAGGTCTAGAAGTTGAGCGCAAGTCTGGCATAGAGAGCTTCTGTTGGCTCTGATGACCAAAGCTTAATACAGGTATCATCCAAAAAAGGTTGATTGACTTGTCTTTTGCTGTTGTTATGCAGTTCAGCTGATGAAACATTTTGTGGCACTTGGACAATCATAGTAGAATGGTATTTTGGCATCTTTCAAAGAAATTTAGAAAGACCGTTAGGCACTCTGGGTCTGTATACTCTTGTGCATTAGTGATCCAGTTTTTATGTGATATATCTATACTAATTAGGGATATTCTTTCATACCTTGTTTCATTCCATCTTGTGCAAGTACAAACTGAACTCTAGTCTGGTAAATACAGAGAAATCAAAGCGTTCACTACAGTGGGTGCCAAAGCAAGAGAGCTACACCTACCCATCTGGCTATATGCTGGCCACTCTGGTGTCTCAGAACCCACTTACTCTAGATGGTCTTGCTGGTTTTGCCTGTTGGTGCATATAAGGTAAGGATTTGCTAATAACTGGAAGACAAAGGGAGTTGTGTTGATTGATCCCCCCCTCTAGAGAGGGAGACTTTCTAGGTGGAGCAAAGTTCCTTCTAGGTGGAGCTGTTCTAGGTGGAACAAGGTTTCTCTTCTCTGTACATAGTCCACCATGGGGAGAGGAACGCCAAAATTTCCAAGAATAGTGTACCAGCAGAGGGTTTGGCTGGGCCAGACTTTTTGCATTCTTGCTGCTAAACCTTTGCCCTAGTACAACCTTATAGGAAAAAAAAAATGTAATGGCACTGCTGTGGATTTTCTTAAACCTTTCTGCCTGGATGGCCCATGGCTTTTGTGACTGATTTAACTTAAAGATCTATCTTCGGTTCATCTGGGTTTGCCTGTATGGATGAGACCAGACAGAGCCCAGTTCTTTTTGCCCGAAGTCGTCAAGTTGCCTGGACATGGAACTTCTGTACTTCTTAAAATGCAATGGTATTGAACTATGCCTGAACTGATGACCTGGCTGAGAGGAAAGTTTTGATTACCTTGAAGCTAGTGACACAGTAATGGAGCTACATTGTCTGGGCTGGAGCTGCCTTGACTTCTGCCAGTGTAGAAGGGCTGGCAAAAGAATTTATCTGTCAGGATGTAGCTACATGGGCGCACACTTGATTTCAAGAGCAAGTGTGTCACACATTCCTGTCTGGAAAATGATAGATGTAAAAGATTGTTGAGATGAGGTGGTTCTTTAGGTTCAAGACACCAATAGAACTTTAAACCTGAGTTATGGCTAGTGGCTGCTACAGAATTTATACCGTACTTTTCTTCAAGGTGATTGTTTAGTAAAATGTAACACAGGAAGGCTATATTTGAACAAAAGGTCATACATTTCACAGTCTTTTGAGCATGCTCAAGAAAAGAAAGTCCTATTAAATGTCTTTTTGGGGAATCAGTCTTGTTCCAGGCATGTTACCTTAATAATAAATTCACTTAAATCTCTTGTTAACTGGTGTCACTTTCCTGGAACTGATTATTTTCAGTCAAGCATTTTAGTTGAAATTAGGAGCTTTCCTAAAACTTAGTATTTAACTAACAATTCTAACAGTTTGTCAATCTTAAACAGTATATGTTGTGGTAAACTTTCATCCTTCAGTTATGTGTCCCATATTCAGAAACTGAAAGCAGAGTTGTGCTTTTTGAGGGTTTTTTTATTTGCTTTGTATTGCATCTTACCATTGATCAAATTATCAGAGACAGATCATTTGATTTTTAGTACATCCCATTTCTCTTCCTATTCATTAATAAATAGAAGAATGGGGAAAAATACTTACATGTAGATTCTACCTCATTTTAGATCTCTTTTTTTTTACTGGCAGATTCTGCACATTATCCAGACAATCTATAGTGTCTTCCACAGCAGTGTATCTCTGTATCTTTTCCTGTTCTTCATATTTGCTTGCCTGAAACCTCCTGGTTTTATGGTAATGATGTCAACAGTTCTGTCCCACTCTTCAGAAAAGCAAATTGGGATAGAAAAGAAATGAAAATCTGAGGATGTTCAGACTTCGAATAAAATAAATTGTTGACTTCTCCTCAAGGACATGTGTACCACTTCCTTTAAAAAAAAAAAAAAAACAAAAAAGTCACAGGTTTTACAGCTTCATATGCTGGATATGAGAACTTTCTTGACTGAGAAGTTTCAAAGACTGGGCTTCTTCTGCTGTATGATTCTGATACCACAGTGCTCAGGTTTTACAGATGTGTCTATGGTGTTCAAAATACAAGCTGATTTAAGATACCTGGGAATATGTAGCCATAGCTTCTGTCATGTGCTTTAAAGATTTAATTTTAAGGCTACATTCATTTCCATTTTATCTTGGCCTTAAAAGAGTTTTATATTAGTAGCTAACAAAATATAAATAAATACAAGTTGGAGGCAGGACAGTGTTTTTTCCCCTCATTGTATTTAACATAAAACAGCAAAATGATCCAGGTTGGCAGGACTTGATGTCAAAGTCTTATGAGAAGTTTCCTATTAACTATTAAGTCCTGTGGATGTTAAATTTAAAGGTAAAATAGTTAAAAGTTTTTTTATACAGCATGTCATAAATAGTTGTCAGGTGTATTTACACTTGATTTTTGCCATGATATTTCTGGCTAACTGCTGATTTTAGGGAAGCCACTAGAGCTGCAGATGTGGAATATTTAGAAAGATTCTTTTTTGGGTTTGACTTTTTTTTTTTTTCTTTGTTGCTCAAGAGATATGTTCTGTGATAAATAGCACAAAACTGCTCTACTGAATGGTCACACAGTTTATCTGTAATAGTTCTGTCTGTGTTTGCTAAAGGTCGTGTCTGATTCTTTACTGTTTGTTTGATAGTAAGGACCACATTTATCAGCTTGGAAGGTTCTTACCACTAACTGAAGATGGCTCTTACCACTAATTGTTTCCCTCTCAGATTTTTATCCTGAAAAGTGGGTTTTATGTTTTGGCTTTTTTATTGTAAATTTATATGGTAAACCATGTTAGTTTTTCACTACATCCTGTGCTAAGCATGTTTAGCTAGCAAAGAACCTCATCCTTGATCTTTGCTTTCACTTTTGTGTTCAGCAGAATAGCATACTAAAAATAACTTTACTGAGATGTCTTGTTGACATTTGTGTTCAATGAGTCATTGTAGTGTGTTGCTATATGATTAAGATCTATTTTGGCTTTTAATCATACATCCATGTGGTCTACTCTTGAAAAACAAGTAACCGAATGTTGAAAATTCTGATTTCTGTCTTACCGATTGATTTATTGCAGTCTAAATCTCTGTATAATGTTAAACTTAGTATCTGACTTGTCTGAATGTATCAGAAGTCAGCTACAGTGCATTCTTTTTGCAGTAAATGCTCAACACATATCACCAATAGCATCGATAGTTTCAGTGACCTAGTACAGACTCTAATAGACTAAACAGGTATTTTAATTGAAGTATTAATAATAATGAAGAATTAAGGACATTTCTCATGTCTTGCAAGAAGAGGACATCTAGAATCTAGACGTCAGCTAATTTCAAATGAAGCAAAGAAGTGAGACACCTGTCTCTGTGGGTTTTAAGTTAAATTTTTGTGCTTGCAAGTTAATGTTTCTGTTAAAGGATTGTTGGGCTGATACAGAGCATATATAAAAAAAATCAATATATAATTTTCCAAATGCATATATGGCAATTTATATACTTTTGTGTGTAGCATTTACTGTTATCCATGACATTTGCAACCTCACATTCTATTTTGGCATAAGATGGCAGATAGTGTTTGCTGGTCCATGGTTCCATAGCTGCATGTTGCAAGCCTATATGTGTATCCCCTGAAAAGTAGCAGCCACATACATTCCATGGGCTAACACACTGGTCCCAACATGTGCTGTTGTGGCTGCACACAAGTTGGATCAAAGAACTGATCAACTAATCAGGTACACATTGAGAGTCTGGCCTGAGGGCGATGGTGCAGTCTGGATGGGATGGGGATGCGGGTGGAGAGAGAGGGGGTGACAGCACAGCCGGTTTCGGCTGCAGCTTGCACTTAGTGTTGTTTGAACTGATAGTGAAACCAGCCCTCAAGGTAAACCTATAGAACATATGTGTGCTTACTACATTTTTGTAAATAAATAGGCAATGAAGAAAGTCTTGTGCTTCTTATAAAATGATTCAGTTGTCTGAACTTTCATAGTAACCGTTGCTGTTTTTCACAAGTGTGAATCAGATGTGTGTAGGCAATGAAAGGGAGGCTTGTTTTCAGTAGTAGTTCTTTTTCTGAATATTGGTCGCTTTTAAAGCTCAGCACAGAAAAAAGTAATTAGGAATATAGCTTAGAATTAAGTGGACAATGTATTTAACATAAATGAAAAATTAGTGTAAGTTAGTGTATCATGACTGTAGTGATTTCACTGTTAGTTCTCTTAATGGCCTGGTTTGCTGCTGCTCTTACAGAATTTCATTGGTTTTGTATTATGAAGCTGGATCCATCAGGTTAAATCACTGAGGAGGTTGAGACCATGATATATCTGTATCCACACCTCTGAGAGTTTTTTTGAGTCCATTGGAGGTTTGGTCAGAATTTTCTGTAGGTGCAAAATTATGTTTAAGACAAATATGAACCTTGGTGTCATAGTAAGGAATATATTTTAAGCAGCTGCAAGAGTCTTGGTATGAAAACAGGTTTTTTTTTTTTCCTTCCCCATAAAAAAATCATGCCAATGGAAAAGTCCTGAGTCATTAATTCATGGTTCACTTTGTTAATTTATGTACAACTAAGTAATGGTGGTTTTCATGCAGTATATTTTTTTGTCTTCTTGCTTTATTGTTGCAAGAGCGTATCACCAAGCTGGGTAAAGATTAGTATATTCTTAACCTTCAGAACTCTTTTTTTTTTTTTTTTTTTTTTTTTTTTCCCCTCCCAAGCTGGTTTACTATTAAGATTTCAAGGAGTTAACTAACAGTTTAAAACCAAGAACATACTGCTTCACAGAAAGTATTGCAAAATTAGAGACCTATATATAAGAAAACCCCAGTAAAACTACTTCCTTACACCATGCTTCAGTGCTGTACCACATATTTCAAGGTAACCAAAGTTAGTGCAGATGTAAGATTTATATATCTACGTGAGAGGGTCCTCCTCATCTCAGCTATAAAAGAGTTGCTGCTCTATTGTACTGGTTATTTCATTACCATTTGAAATTTTTGCTAATAAAACTTACTGCATAGAATCACCTTTGTGCACATTTCTTCAAAACAGTTTTTTAATAATTTATTTGTACTTTGCAGCTTTGCTTAAAATCACACAAATGGAGCAGATAGTTAAATGTCAACAAAAATTTATGTATTCATACACTTTTCATACACATGGTATTATACGTCTGTTTACAGTGATGGTGGGGTGTTTCAAAGAATATAAAATCAATATTTTGAGGGGTTTTTTTAATAAAGTTTGCTGATTTGTTTTAGTTGATTGCAACTTCCTGTTAAATGACAGGTTGTTGCAAAGTCTGATTTTAACAAGAAACTCTGTTAAATACAGTGCTATGGCACTAGTGCTATTGCACTAATTTATTCCTTAAAATTGAAAAAGGAGATTTTTTTTTTTTTAATATCAATTTGACACCTACAGAATGTACAGTTTCAATCGACCCATATAAAGCTTTGAGCTTTGCTCTTGTCCTACATGTGAATTCCGGTGTTTGCAAAGCTCTGGTCACAGAGCATCAGACTAGGTGCATGGCTGATAGAATTCACTGCTCACTAACCCAAAGAAGCCGTGCAGATACTGACACTATAGTTCTCATCTTGATCAGACATGCTTTAAAAGACTATATTAGTTTGTCAAGAATTAAATCTCACTTGGAGAAGTACATGAATATTAAAAATCTGTAACCTGTTAAACTTTCAAACAGTGTGCAACTAGTAAATGAAGGAAACTACAGAAAAATCACATCCAGTTTGCTATAGAAACAGTGTTATTACTGGAGCAATGCTCCATGAGAAACCTTTACATTTACCAAACTTTAATGTAATAGAAATAGATGTCCAGCTGATAAGAGTTAGTTTTTTATAGCTTTGTTTTATGGCCCTATCACTGTCCACAGAACTCAGAATATAATAAATGACTCACAGAAGTAGATCAACTAAATTATACTTTAATGCAATAATGCTGGGTATAGTGGAGGAGCGATTACACTGTGCCTGAATACTCCTACTATGTAGTGGTTAGTGGAAGGGACATTGGGTTATTCTCTGAGCATCTAGTTCAGACATCCTTGCTGAAGCTAAGTACTCCTTTTTTTTTTTTTTTTTTTTTTTTATTTTTATTTTGGGGG
>JANHGN010006072.1:6148-19292 GCA_024605025.1 Megaceryle maxima
TTTTTTTTTTTTTTTTTTTTTTTTCTTTTCTTTTCTTTTCTTTTCTTTTCTTTTCTGTCTTTCCATTAGACTGAAAATCTTGACCTCTTGATACCAGGGGAAAATAAACCCCAAAAAACTTGCTTGGAAGAATTTTCATAATTTAGGATGGGAAAAATGGTAGACACCTAAAATATTAGGTTTAGATGTCAATCATACTATGGTGGCCTCCAGGCTTTTATATATTTATCTTACCAGATAAGACTTCTTTCTTCATTTTGATCTTTTTGTTGGAACTGTTATCTGAGAATCATACAGACCTTCCACCAAGGTCTGTAGAAACCAATTTTTGGCTCTTTGGAACTCTGAATCCCAGAACTCACATCCATAGAAATGTCATATTTATAGAAATAAAAATATCTAGGCTAAATAATGTCAACATCTATTATTAATACTTTCATAATTTTTAAATGCACTCTTCATAGATGAATTTGAAATTTAGTAACTACTTGCATCCAAACAGGGACCAGTTTCATTCTACATTCAATTTACTGCTAATCATGTTTTTTTAGTAAGAGCTTCTGACCAAGCAAAAGTTTTATGACAGAAAGAGCATAATTCACACTATTTGTGAATATTTGAGGGACATCTATTTTCCCTGATGAGTTCTGTCTCTTGTAATTGTGTTTTTTTGACTGTAATTCCCAGGTGGAGAAAATTAGTTTAAACATTCATATACACACAGTCCCTCACATTACTTTCAGTAAGCCTACTGAAATCAGTCTTCAACATCTCAGCAGGTAAGACTGCTTTTATATAACTTTTTATATGAAATTCCAAGCAATATAAGACACTCTGTCATGCCAGTAAAATTGTTCTCTGAAAACTAAAGGATGTGGCATTAGTTGAATTCATCCACATCTCTTACCTTGGTAATGCCCCAGTTTCATACCCCTCATATTAACTCCAAGGAAGTTTATATTGACAAAAACCCTACAACAATCTCCTGGGTCACTTCCTAGCTGGTGGAAACTGCAGGAGATTTGTTCTTTTTCCTCCTCACTATTATGGCAGGCTGCAGGCATAAGCACGGCAAGTAGTTTCCTGAGGGAGCAGATGCCAAAGCCATCTCACTTTCTACTCTGCCTATGATTGCGACTAGGAGCTGAGTGAAACCAGCCATAATAACAATGGAACATTTCTAAAGCAGGCCAGATTTAAATGCCAAAATTAAAAATAAGCCTCATGCTTAATTACTTTGTTAGACCGTTGGCTGCATTATAGCATTGTTTTATTAAAATTATTAATCTTCAATCCTGTTCAGCTAATAAAATGTCAATAGGAATCCTTCTGGACTGTAAAAATGAGATTATCACCATTCAGATTATCCTTATGTACCTGAGTATATCAGAGTCTAAGTTCTAATGAGAACAAAATGGTTTGCTTAGGTGTTGTTGAAAGAAGAATTTGGCTTTGGATTGCTGTTCTCAAATGCAAGGTGTGGGGTTTTTTTGTTACGTTTTGTTTTGTTTTCTTATTTTCTTTTTTTTTTTTTTTGTACTACAATTTACCTTCCTCAGACAGAATTAGGCTAGATATATTATTTCCTGAAAATAGAGAAGCTTGAAAAAAAACCCCAATCTATTTTTCCATACAAAAAACACATCACCCAAGGATTTAGAGTAACCTGGTTATGAGTCTTTAAGAGGTGCAATGCCAACCACATCAATGGAAACAGGAGAGAAAACGTACATAACCAGCCAAATTTGTGCAATAATTAATCACAAAATACTTTGCCATCAAACTGAACTACAGCAATGCAGCACTGGGTGAATTTTATCCTCAGAGTCCTACTTCTCATGGGGTACTGTGAGGCTTAATTAATGAGCCTTTGTATTGTGGTTGGAGATTCTCAGATAAAAGAAATTGATGCACAAGTGGAAAAAACAAACAAATGAACAGAAAGGGAACCAGGAAAATAATAAAGCTCTACATGAGCTTGCCAGAGTTAAGATGCCATTATTTCAGTTGTGATTAAAGGATACAAGCTTTAAGAAACTGCAGCAGTGAGCTTCCTCCATGGCAGAACACTGTGGTTTTATGACACAAAATTGGACTGTTGAGTTGATTAGCAACAGTGTCCCTTAAAAAAAAAAAAAAAAAAAAAATCAGCTACAAAAAAGCAGCTTCCCATTCACATTCAGCTTAAATAATTAAAATGGTATTTACAAATGCTGCTACGATCTTTTGTTATTTCATTTGGCATGTGTTGCTCTTTTTTTTGCCTTTTTTTTTTTTTTTTTTTCCCAAAGAGCTAATAAGTAAATTGCAAACATACATTATTCTTCTCCATTCTCCACTCACTTTTCTCCCACTGGCAACCAATCTACCAGAATTTTCTTCCATTCCCATTAATTGGTCCTTAGAGAATCTCCTTCGCATACCTTTGCAGTGACAGTCAGTGAACATTTCTTAGTAATACTGAGTCAGAAGCCCTGTGATAGCTCGCAAGTCACATATTGAACTGGAGCTGTACTACTCCCTTCCATTATGTTTAATGCATGAGGTTTCTTAAATGGCAGGCTCAGGTGATGGATCATACTTTTACTTCCAGAGTATCATGAGTTTCTCTGGTTATTTCATTCAGATATATATATATTTTTCTAATGTAATGGTTGCCTGGCAGTCCATATAGAGTGCAATAGCATGGCAAGCAAGACAACCTCATGTGTTTTGAAGCTGCAAAACCACTATGTCTCAAGTGACCACAGCTCTATAGGGGAGAGGTAAAAAAAAAAAAAAATCCATATGTCCCAGGCACAAACATTTTTAACATGTTTGAAAATTTTGGACTGGGAAATTTCTGTACAGTATGGAATCTGCAGGGTCTTGCAGAATGTAAGTAATCCATGACATTTTTTATTTTAAATGTATGTTGCTCATCAGTGCTACAAGGTCCTGGGTGAAATCTGGTGTCTGCTCCGCACACTGCTGTACATAGACATACAGAAAAAAAAAAAAAAAAGTCTTCTCTACCCTGAAGACTTCACAATCACAAGAGATGAGAGAAGCAATTATTCTTATTTTTTCAGAGGATGAATTAACATGAAGAATGATGAATTGTTACTTAAAGATAACCTCCTATATATGTCAAATTTATTTGTTGTGTTTAGTAGGTTATGTAATGAAAACAGTGGGGTGGTTCAGGCTGGTGCAAGCTCCCTGCAGCTGCTATCAAAACACTATGTTAGAAAACAAGGGTGGAATATATTACATCTAACTATAGGAGTGGGAATAATTTCAGTAACTTCTGAGTGCACTGAATCTATAGCAGGTCTTTGCCCACTTAATGTTCAGCTGCTAGTCCATAAAGGTGAGTGTACAACTAAGTCATGTCATATCTGCTAGCCCAGACAGATGTCTTATGCCCTGTGTGGCATCTCAAATGCCACTTTGTGCACTATAATGGATTTTGAACTCTAATCTAGGGAAATTAGTTAGATTAACTTTAAAACTATGTAGAGAGACAACAGAGAGAGACAGATGCCTTCAAGAACTGATCTGCTCCTTCCTAATAGAGGTATCTGGATAAGATGGGGTGGTTCATATTCTGGAGGTACCTAGCCCTCTCCACTAAGAGCAGAGGGAGATTAGAAGCTTGTCTTGCATGCAATACATATCACTGATGTACCTAAATTAATCTGAAACCCTCCTCACATGACTGATAAAAACCAAGCAGATAAAGCTTATTTCTTTTTCTTCTCCTTCTTCTGTACTTAGGATTGGAGCCATGGAAGGTCACCTGAAATTCTTAAGACACATAAACACAGAGAAGTGTTTTGAAAGAGCAGAGCAGTTTTATATATCAAGAAAAAAAATATCTTACAATACACTCAACTGCAGACACTTTCATAGAAGGGATTGTAACTGTATGTCTGTACAGAAGTTCTCACAGTGAACTGTTACCTTGCTAAGGCCTCTCTCTACTGTTGCAATAGGAGTGGCAAATAATAAAGTTGTTGGAACCAATAACTTGTGATCCAAAAGTGGAAAACATTTATATTTCAATAGAATGTCTTTTTGTAAACAATTTTCTCAAGAACAATAGCTATTCCTTGAACAACTCAAATATGTTTATTGATGTATGTAGGAAAGCTAAGAATCTGATAGTGGACAAATATGTTACTTCCTATATTACTTTCTGTGCTCTTTCTCAAGATGAATGGTATCTGCCTTTAGCTTCTCTTGTACCTATAAAGAGTGCCTGGGAATAAGCTGATGGGCTCCCATATGCAGCTGGAAATGGTAATTTTGTTGACAGCAATTGTCACTCTGCAGAGTTCCCTTATGGATGTTGTTCATCTGTGGATTGGTGATGCACAAATCACTGTGTCTCTTTAGCTTAAGGTGGTGAGGAATTTCAGTGCAGTGATGTATGACCTTTTTCATCTTAATTCCTACATGTCTTCATGCTAGGAGGCAGTCATTAAAAAAACACTCTGTGAGAAGACTCTGCATTTAGTTTCTGTATATACAAGAACAAAGACAAGTACTTACTTTTTTCCTCATGCCTTTGAAGATATTTTATTTGGCTCAGCTGGGTTTTATTTGGCACCTATATCAACATATTAAACAGAGCCAGGGTTTGTTCCTAAACACTGGAACTTGGTCATCTGTATTATTTAATTATTAATGAAGCATTTTGGCCTGATCCAGCCAGCAGTCTCTGAAATAATTCCTTGGCATGGTCAAGAGTTAGCATGGGCTAGTGATCATTCTCAGCAGGTAATTGAGGTGTTGTCACTGTGTTATAAAAAGATGTTGCCAGACTATCTCCAGTGATATCAATGTCAGAGCTGGGACTTTTTAGTATATACATAAAGATGCAACTGTTTGAAATCCAAACAAAGTAAGATAATCCTTCCCTCTTTTATAGGTACACATCCAAAAATTATAAAAATACAATTCATGCTCAGTGTTTTAAGAGGAAATGTTAAATACCCTGCCAATATTCCATGGGAAAGGGTGCTGGATTCACACACATGTATAACAAAGTTGTCCTCCTAATGACGAACTGCTATCAATATTCTTGGTATGCAGTTGAAGCCCAGATGTTTGGGTAAAAATCATTCTCATGCATAACAATATGATCCTTTTTCAAACAGTGACAGAGATCCATGCAAGCCTGTATGACTAGCATTGCCAGGACGTTACAGTTTCTGTAGCTAAAGGCAGCAGTATGGCCAGCATCAGGATTTGTTCCTTTGGCTCCCCCAGTTTCAGCCTGGATGATTATATGAAAGCTGGGTCCATTTGTCTTTGGCATGAATCTGGAGGGATTTTTATACCATTTTATACCACAGGTTTATAGTGAAATGCTTAAATCATTGCTACAGATCCTCATGAATCCCGTAGTTAAGAATATTGGTTAACTTTTGAAAAAATCTTTGTCCTGAAGTAGCACTGTTTCCTTCTTTCCTTTGTTCCTTTTTGTCTCCTTGCCTCCCCGTAACAAAAATTCAATTGCTAATTTTGAGTCTAAGACAAGACTTTTATGGTTTGTGTAAATCATCTTTTTCTAAATGCAAACTATTAAAGTTTGTTTTGTTTTGTTTTGTTTTTCACCAACATGACAAATGAAAAGTGTATTTCTCTAAAAAAAATCATAGACAGTTGTTTTCTTCAACTTGGTAACAACTTGGTCTAAAACTCCAAGATAGATTGGTGGATTCTTCTAATGAAGGATCACTCTTCCAATTTTTAATTTCTTTTTAAGACCACAAATGTTCCAGTTGAGCTGAGATCAAGGACATGTCTTAAAATGGCATGATTTCTGGATTTTGATTTGTGAGCTCATACTGAGTAGGACATCCCATATCTATTTCTACATCTGGAATTTATCTATTACTGATAAAATGGACAATAATTAATGGGATGAAATTATTTGGCAATGATTAATGGGATAAAATTTAACAACTCCAGATGTCATACTCTGAACCTAGGATGGACTAATGCCCAGTACAAATATAAACTGGGAGAGGAGTCACTGGAGAGCAGCCCTGCAGAAAGGGATCTGGGCATGCTGGTTGAGAGCAGGCTCAGTAGGAATCAACAGTGTGTCCTGGCAGCCAAGAGGGCAAATCACATCCTGGGGTGTATCAACCACAGCATAATCAGTTGGTCAAAGGTAATTATTCTGCTGTACCCAGCTTTGGTGCAGCCCCACTTTGAATACTGTGTGCAGTTCTGGGCCCCACAATTTAAGAAGGATGTGAACATCTTTGAATACATCCAGAGGAGGGCAACAAAGCTGCAAAAGGGCTGGAAGAAATATCCTATGAGGAGTGGTTGAGGACTTTGAGTTTGTCTAATTTGGAGAAAAGGAGGCTAAGGGGTGACCTCATTGCTCTCTGCAGCTTTCTGAGGAGGGCAAGCAAAAGGGAGGTGCTGATTTCTTCTGCCTGGTATCCAGTGACAGGATGCATAGGAATGGTTCAAAGCTGCACTAGGGGAGGTTTAGATGGGACATTAGGAAGCATTCCTTTACTAAGACAGTGGTCAAACACTGGAACAGGCTCCCTAAAGAGGCAGTTGATGCTCTAAGCCTGTCAAAGTCTAAGAGGCATTTGGACAATGCTCTTAACAACATGCTTTAATTTTTGGTAAGCCCTGAACTGATCATGAAGCTGGACTAGATGATCATTGCAAGTCCCTTCCAGATGAAAATATTCTATTTTATTCTATTCTACTCTATTCTAAAATCTCATCCTATAGCTACAGCAGAGACACTTTTTGAAAATATCATTCATTATGGTGGGGAATGTATTGAATTATCCACTTTGTATATTCAAAGCTTACAGGTTCCATCTAGTGAAGTATTGTCTTTCTAGCCTTTCAGTTTCTCACTTGAGTTTGGAACAGGTCATGTAGATGTTTAGGTACCACCAGTCAGCGAATGTGTGGTATGATTGTCTGCAAGTGAAACTGAATATAAAAAACAGAAGAGGGGGGTAAGATGAGAAAGGCTGATGATCTTAGACATTGTCTGATGGTACTTCCAGTTTGTCTGCAATGATTAATAATTGCCATTAAAACAATCTGTAGCAAATCTGCATTGGAGTTTTTCTCAGTGAACTACAGTGTTTTAAGGTATGATATGTGTAATAAGGTGAAACTTGATGTCTTGAGTATACTTGGGAAAAGTTACCACATGAGCCAGTAGAAATTACTATTCCTTGGCATTAAACATGTGCATACAGCAATTTTCTTTTAGACCATATTTTTGAGATGGAAGCTCCTGGATGCCTAAATTGGGAGCTCAGTGTAAGGCATCAACAAAATGTGAGTATCACCTTATATAATTAGCAACCAAAACTTGCCAGGTATTCATCTAAGCATGTCATGATGACTGCTTCTAGAGCTATTAGAGAGATTGTCCACAGAGGTCTGATTCCTACCTTTCTGAGATTCTCTCATGTAGTACTAAGTTGCAACCTAAAAGAACTCCTCTCTCCAACTACAGAAAGGGAATCTAGGCACCTTTATTAAGTACCTGATGTTAATTGGATGCTAAAAATTTATATGTCTTCAATGAAAGGCTGTGAAAGTTCACAGATGAGAAATCCATAAGGGTTTCCCAACGTGTGGATAACAACAGTCAAGAATTTTTTTGGCCATGAGCTGCTGAAGGATGAGATAGTACTCAAGGGGAGTACTGTATAATCTTGTTCTATCTTCCGTTATTCTCAAGGAACCTGCTTTGGGCACATTGTTTTACAGACAAGTATGGACATGTATGAAGATGGAGATGTTTGATCAGGGCCTATAAAACTGCTCTTTCTTTTTGATCTGAGTCTTCTGGTTTGTGCCGGTCCTGATGTATTGTGTCTCATTCATTCCCTAAAGCTGAGTGATATGAGACAACACATTGAAGTATATCAATCATATTACACTTATTTGATAGTGTCTGAAATTATGACCACTATAAGTCTTGGAGTTAGACCACTGTAGAACATGCTAGTCTAACACTGTCTTTACCTGCTGATCCTATTATAATGCTGGCCATTGTGGAAAAAATCATTACACTGTAAAATTAATGTGCATTTAGACTTGCTGTCTATATGACTGCTAAAGGCAAGCATTTCTCATTTTGTTGCATGTCTCATCTGCGAGTTGAATCACAGTTCTTTGGGGCGGGGAATCAGTGATTCATTTGTTTTGCAGTTATTTTTCTTTCTCTCAAAATATGACTCAAATGCCTCAAAATCATTGGAATGATACCTGAGATAAAATTAATCTAACATAATCCTGATGTCTGAAATTTAAAGGTCTACCTCTGACTGCTCACCCCAGGCTCCTTTTGTGGTCAATGGAGAGGAATAGGTATCTTGAGGCTGTAACTGATCTCACCAAAAGTAGAGCATTCAAGTAGGTTAGATGAATCAAGCCTTCATGTGTCTGTTTCCTACAAGGGCAGATGTAGATGTCTACATTAGAGAAGTCTAAAGTACCCCCTGAGTGCTATTCCATCCTTCAACAGTTCAGAGGTACAAGCAATGTTCAGCTAATTCACAGTCAGATTATTCTGTCTGAGTTCCACTAACATCATAAGAACATAAGAGAGATTTTACTGAATCTCACCATCTATCTCAGCATGCTGCCTCTGACAGCTGTCGAAAAGCAGATGCCCGGGGAAGAGCCATAAAAACAGGGCAAACATATCATATTTCCTCCAGCTTCTTTCCCAGCCTCTAACCATCTGTAGCTTCAGAACTCTCCAAGCCAGACATGTTTTTGATGTGTTCAGTAATCTATGAATGTGTCCCATCTTCCTGCAAACCAATGTTAAAGACTTAACCATGCATAGCACCCTTCGGTAAGGAGGCTCTCAGCTTAACTGCAGGCTGTGTAATGAACTTCCTTTTGTGTGCTTTGTTCCTGCCTTCTGCTAGTTTCATTTGAAACAGAACAAAGTGATCTCTGGAAGATAGTTGGTGTAGAAAGGCAATCTGCTGGCTTTCTCCAACCTGAAACGTGCAAATGTTGGTGGTAGTAGAAAGCTGTGCACTTCAATAACCTACGTAACTTCTGTGTGTTCTTTCTAGACACCCTGTCTGATGCTAGGCATCTGAACCAGGTGTCTTGAACTACAGCCTTACAGACATTCCTTTATCTATTGTTGGAAAAAGGTACTCAGGTGTTTTACGTTAATCTCCACAACTGTGTTTAAGCTAAACCTTGTAAAGAGTGTCTTGTTCTGCTCTGATTTCAATACAGTGACAAGTTGTCTATGCTCTTTGGGATAAAAAACACTGCATTTTTTATCTGTTCTTAACTAGTGTTTTGGTGTTGTTTCCAAATTTCACTTGCAAAATTGAAGTTGTTGAAATGTCCCTCCATTTTTTTCTATTCTCTCCTTAAAATTCTGACATTTACTCACAGTTGTTAACCCAAGAACTTCCTTCACAACTGGACATTAAAGCTCAATTAAAGATGGAAAGTTAAGGAATGACAAATAACTGTGCCTGGCATGTGGAAAATTTTGTGAGGATATTCTGAAATAGAAGAAAAGTAACAAACTGAGCAGGTAAAAGCTGAGTCACTGTGTCTGGGTCAAGGGCTGAGAACAAGATTTAGTCAACCTTATTGCACATCATGGCAATAAAGTTAGACATGATCTATTGATCCTGTAAGCTGTCTAGAGAATAATACATAAGAGGAATATAAAACTAACTTGGGCAGAAGACAGGGAAGAGACAGAAGGGGAGACAACTACATTTATTAGGAGATGGAATGCAAAAAGACTGATCACCACAAAGCAAAGTCCACTTCTTTATTTTCTTCTGCTGTGTTAATTTATGATGAAAAACTACAGCACAGTTCTACAACCTGCTCTACAAGACTTCTGTGATGTGCTTTCTCCTTCCTGCCCACTTTTTGACCCAGTTGAATTCTCATGTGTCTTCTATATCTCTACTAATTTCCAAGTCTCTTACTGCATCTTACAAACACCAGACCTGTCAATCAGAGCCTGAGTACCACATTTATGATCCTTGAACAAAGCCTAAAACAAAAAATGAACTGAACTTCCAACATCACACCAATATCTCATGTATATTTGGAAAGCTTTGTTCCATCTTCTGCTACTTTGTGATTTGATCTGTTTGTATTTTCATGCATTTGTGGTCAGGATATGAAAGTACTGAATAATATTGTCCTTTAGTAAACATTGAGAATGATTTTGTAAATTTTCAGAAAACACATAGAATTTAATGAAAAATAGTATCTGTGCTACAGACAGCAACAAGATTTTTTCTCCTTTAAGCCAAGAAAATAGTTTTCTCTATTGAGAAATATAATTTATTTAGAATGCTGCTGATTTTCATAGCCTAATTTTAATCTTGTTCAAATTGTTAGAATGTTTTCACATACTATTAGAATAAGTGGCAGCAGATTTCCATTATTAATGACATACTGCAACAGTGAATAGCTAAAAGCAATTATTGGAAGATTGACAATGGGCAATGAAAATAAATTAGTTAATTCAAGCTACACAGCAAATAGTTTCACATAACCAGAAGCATCTTCAAAATCAGGATAGATGATCTGCAAACAGTTCAAAATTCTCCACAAATACTGTTTACAGCAGACAATGTGTTGACAATCAGACAAGACTGAGATTAAATAGGATCTGGCCTTATTTGTTATTTTTGTTTGCCAAACATTCCTTTTATAAAATACACTATATTTGGGTTTGTTTCGTTGTTCACACATCTCACATGAGTATCACTTCTTAATTAGCAACACTAATGAGGGCAGATGACTCAAAAATCATATTAAAATATTTGCTGTTTAAACAGCCTCGATTTACAGATAATCTTAGCAAAACGACCATGTCATTCAATATCAAAAACCCTCACGGCCCCCTCTAAACAATGTTCTGAAGGAGAATATATTTCAGCATCATATTAATGAAATAACAAATAAATCAATGTCTTCAGCAGAAAAAAATAAAAAAAAAACTTTCCAACAACACTCTCATTTCTATTAAGTGAACAAAAACCCCACTATTTGAGCTAGATCCATAATGGCTCAGTATAGTGTTGGTGCTTTGATCTGGTTTAGAAATGAGATTTAACACAGATACTGTAAAGGTACTTAAAGGGAGACCTTAAGGCAGCTCGAGACACCTTATTGTGGCTTTTCAGTACTGAAAGATGTCAGAAAAGATGGGGACATCTTTTTAGCAGGGCTTGTTGCATTAGGACAAGGGGTGATGTTTTTAAACAAAAGGAAGGTAGATTTAGACTAGGTAGAGGGAAGAAATTGTTTAAGCTGAGGGTGGTGGGACACTGTCACAAGTTGCTCACAGAGGTGGTAAATGAGCCATTCCTGGAACCATTCCAGGTCAGGTTGGACAAGGCTTTGAGCAACTCGCTCTAGTTGCAGATGTCCATGATCATTGCAAGGGGGTTGGACTAGATGACCTTTAAAGGTCCTTTCCAGCTTAAAGCATTCTATGATTCTACTTTCAGATAGCTCTTCCTCCTCTTTCCTCTTGGCTCAGACTTTGTATAAACTCTGTTTTCCGTATGTCATGATGGCTGAATCCCTGCAGGCTCTTTTGGTTCCAACTCCATGTTCCTTGGTTCCAGCACTAACCCAGTCGATATTTGATCTCTAGTTTGTTCATGGCTCTGAAAGCACACCAGAACAGCACATTTCAGTTCTTCGTTTCTTTCAGTTCTTTTGTAAGAGCTTAGTCTGGTATTGCTTTATCTCCTGCCTTTTTTTTTTTTTTTTTTTTTTTTAATCTCTTCATTTAACTTGCAGACTTTTGGAAACAATGGGAGTCTTTTGCTGGGTTTGTGTGAGGTATGTGGACCACTGAAGTCTCTACATGAGGCAGTAGCAGAAACAGTAAAAACAAACAGGTAACTGATTATTCATTTATGGTAACAAGACTAATTAACAAATGGGGATTTTTAAACAAACACAACTAAGGCATCTCAATGATTTTATTGTCTGCTTCAACCTTTATTTGTTATTTTTGTTTGCTGAATATTCCTTTAATAAAATACACTATATTTGTGTTTATTTAATTGTTCATACATCTCCCATGAGTATCACTTCTTAATTAGCAACACAAATTACCAGATGTACTCAGATTTAGATTTTCATGAAAAAGAGAGTATTTTGACAAAATAATAAAACAAAATGTAACAAAAACTGGAAAAAAAATGAACACTTAATTTATTAAATTAGAACATATATTTCAGAAATCCATACAAAAATTAGTTTTCTAAGCAAATAATAGGATGAAGTAAAACAGCAGTCTAGAGAAAATATCTAATTTGACTTTCTTGACAAATAATTAATTGTTAATTATAGTATGTCTTTTCTTTTTTAGGTAATAATAATAAGAAAAAATACTATAACTTTATAAAACTCCAAGCTATTTGGTACTTGTATATACTTATCTAGAAACTTGGTTGGTGACATTTGTATCAAAGAACTTCAATTATCTATAAATCAGGTGTCCATTCTGGTTTACCATGTAAGTCCCTTTACAGTCAATAGAGCACATGTTTTCAGAAGCTGATTCTAAAACTGGTATGATGAAACATCCTCTGAAGAAACATTTCTTTTTCCACAGTTTTTAGAATATGACTAGACTAAATCAGACTTGTAGGTTTTAGACATTTAAGATATGGAGAAATGGATGTTTCATAATAGCTTGAGTCACCCTTGCCGCCAGCATCAGCATAGCCCAGACTGATATTTAGTATTCTGTTTGTAGCCATAAGCAAATTGTATAGCATCTTCAGCAAACCAGGTTCTAGCCCCCCTGAACTCAGCAGGATTTTTGTGTCTGAAATAAAATGTAAGTAAGCTTGGAGTGCATTTTCCAGTGTGTAAAACAGAAATCATGGCCACACTTCAGCAAAGCACTTCTGCTTAGTTTTATAATAATAATTTATAATAATACATAATATATTTTAAATAATTCTTTCTACAGGATCACTGCTCTGCTTAACTGTGAGCATGTTTTTAAACCCTTTGCAAAATCAAGGCCAAAAAGTAGTCATTTTCTCTCAACTGTGTTGACATTTAATTATTTTTCTGTATGACAGAGATGATAGAAAGGGTTTATAACATAATACTA
>JANHGN010006072.1:19941-49689 GCA_024605025.1 Megaceryle maxima
CAGAATATATAATAATTTATATTACATGTCTTAGGTTATCATGTTGAAAGCAGATTTACATAGTCCTATCTTAATCTTAATTTTTCTTTTCAACAAGGAAACACGTACTGGGTATACAAAGCAATAATATAAAACCAAGCAACAACATGAGTCAACACAAACTGATTGTTTGCACACATTTTCCTGGATCCTAATTGCTTTCAGTGCTCTCAAAACACCATTAGATGGAGAAATAACAACTTTCCTCATACAGTAAAAGGCAATTACACCAACTTGGAAAAGATACCTTGGGAATCTTCATATCAAGCTTGATTTACCCTGATGTTCTGCAAACGTGTACCAATTGCATACAGTTCTGACTCAACTCCAACACAAAATAGAGTTCCCTGAAGTTCATTGGAGGTAAAGATAAATTTTCACAGTGGTCCCTTCTGGCCTTTAATCTATTAATCATGGTCTTTCTAGATTAAAGTACCAGAACTGCCTACATACCTCATCTTCTTGATTTCCTCCTACTCATTTTCCTATAGTCTTTTTTTCTTGTTCTATACTTAGACTCCATACCCCTTTCCATCTTTAACATACGCAGTGCTTCCTACCTTCCTTATCTGAACCTGCTTAAGAAATTGGATAGCCTGGTTTGTATAGCTGTTCTAGGAGAGTCTTTCTGAACAAAATAAGTTTTTGCCTAATTGCCACTTTCAGAAGAAAAAATCATGTGCTTTATTATAGATTGAAGCAATGCCTAGAAAGCCAGTCCAAGGTTATTCATTAGAGTAATTCAAGTGGAGCTGGCAGGCCAAGAAATGCATCTGGTATCAGAAGTCCCAGAGAAGTAGGAAAGCCATTCTCTGATGTCATTTGTAGCATCCATGAGAGTGGTCACTACTGCTTCCAGAAACAGACAAAAAAAAAGAAAATAAAAATTTAAGACATTAATTAACCCATAAATCCTGATACCCCCTTTTGCAGAAATAGCTATGTAAGGAATTAAAAGGCTTTCTTTGCTCTATTGTGCTAGTCAGAGGCAGAGATCAACTGTATGGGCCTAATAACCTGCATCAAAACTGAATTACTCTTTCTTTTCCACAGAAGGAAAGCAGGTGAAGGAATTACAGAAACTCTTACTGGACCCAGTTTATCACTTTAAATTAGCTGCCATTTGACTTCTTGTCTACTTTGTCTAGATCACAAAAAAGCTTTGTGAACACATTTAAAAAACCCATAAGGTCATTGTCTCATTAAAATAAAGAGAACTTGCTTCAGACTGTGGCTAGAACTGGTTTGCATTCACTCTTAGTACAGCAGGTAGCAATACAGACCAGTTGGGAATATAAACCCAGAAGCACTGCATGGATATCAAGATAAATCTCAGTTTTGTCACAAGGCCTGAAAACTGGCCCAACCCCCCTCTTTTCCATTCAAGCCTCACTTCATTTGTTGCATCACATTATATTCAACTTATTTGCATACTGTCGCTTTGCAACAGTGTCAGAAAGCATGTTCCCATTGAATGACTGACTGTAAACTGCAGAAAATTGGACAGATTTCCTCTTCTTCCAAACAAAATTTCGAAGTGGAAAAAAGAGAACATGGAAAAATTACAGTCCACTATATCTTTCTGAATGACATGGACAATGCATGACAGCCCTAATTTCTTGTTGTTAAGTCATTTAGAAAAATATAGACTCACTCCCTCCTTCCCTTGTTCCTGTTAGCATGTCCTCTTGCCCTCCTTTTGTACTTTCCTCCTTTTTTCTCTCTGGAACATCATGCTTTATGCAGTCAGATTTGCTTTCAATAATATGGATTTTAAAGCAGTTATTACACTATTTAAGACGGGACTAATGTAAATAGTTATTAAAACTTTAAAAACCCACACTCATTCTTCTCCTGTTGTTTCCATATTTATGATGAAGCAGAAACACAAAAGTGTAAGATCAGAGTTTACAAGCTGAATACCTAAAATGCATACCAAAGCTGTATATCATAGTTTATTATTTGTCTTGTGTAGCCTTCAGGGTATCAAGTCTGTACCTTGTGGTGAACATGGTAAGCAAAACCCTTCAAAACAGAATCCAATGGTTTGTATAGTTACTTTCAGCAAATACATGACAAGGACACCTTCAGATCCTTCAGTTTCTTAGTGGACCAACCCCCCAAAAAAGAAAAAAACAAATCCTACCAGTCGTAATAACATAGTATTACTCATTCTACAGAATTCCATAGATGTGCAAAGTAAAGAAGAGTTTAACCAAGTGACAAACCAGAGAACAAAAACTTCTGATTGGTTTCTCTGTTTTTTAATAAAAAAGTAACCTTGTTAGGTTCGTCTTGTAGAGTAGACTCACTCACAATTATGAAACTTACTGGGCTTAACATCTTTGAGATCTGTAGACTGATATCAATCTTCTCACTTATACTGGATGATGGGTTCAAAGTTATTTGGAGAGGGCAAAGGGACAATGACATGTTCATACAGTGTCCTCATATAAGTAGTTTTTCATTTAAAGAAACAGGCTGAAAGACAAACTTCCTCCAGAAGCAAATTATGTAATGAAATAGAGCAGTTTTGAACTAATAAATAAACATGAAGACAAGACAGCAGTGAAAGAACCAAAATATGTGGTACTTCAAAGTTGGGTTTATGTATCTTTTTTTTACTCTATGTCTTTGTAGAGTGCAAGCAACTTTAATAAGTTTTCATAAAACTTAAATCTTCAATCATCAGAGTTACTTCACTTATCTCTGGGAATATACAAGGTAGGTATTAAGACTAAGCTAGCCTTATATGTTGCTTTTCTAGGCACTGAGAAATTGATGGACTCCAGAAATCAGAAAATAGGTCCTTGGAATTCAGTATTCTTACTAAATTAGGCACATTGATGAGTCACACAGCCCTGGGAGTATTTAATCTGAAGTTAATTTCATTATGCTTTGGTTTGATCTTCATGTTTCAGCTTCACTTGTGCTATACAACTTTGTACTAAGAACACATATAGGCATTGCAGGAGGCTGTCGTATGACACAGGAGCTTTGGGAAGTGGATAAGAAAGACTCCAGTCTTTACAGACTCCCAATTTAAAGCAGCTTGGCATTCTTCCCTAAATCGAATATCTCCATCCTTCCACCTCAAATGTCATTCATCAGTAGCTAATGACATTGTATAAGTTATTGCACAGACTGCTTAGTGACCCAGTATATATTTATGTAGGCAGCTTTTATTCTCAAGAATATTTTTTTAATATATTTAGGGTGGGCTACCTACAGACTTAGAAAAATGTGTTTCTGCATATTTTGTGACAAGCAGTGGGATCCAATGCATGGGATTACCACAAGGGATGCATGATTATAACTTTTTTTTATTATTATTATTTTACTTTTTTTATTAATATTTCATATTTCAGAACACAATTTTAAAGAAATGTTTCCTGCTTTGTGCACAAGGCCATGCGTGTAGCATTACTGATACACTGAGTTCCATGCCTACATAAGAAAAAATAAACTGATTTAACCACAAGTCTTTAGTCCCCTCAAGTGTTGTGTTGTCACAGATGCAAGTCAGAGTGATCACTAGGAGGGATAATGACAGCAGTAGTGTCCCTGCAGATTCAGGGAAGGATGTTAAAAGACATAGGGTTCAAACAAACTACTTCCACAGCCATCTCTGCTGACACCTTTTGGAACCCCGGTAACTTGCGATGCTTTTCAGAGTTCTCAGAAAATAAAGTGAAGTTAGTAATGAATCAGGATCATAGAATCAATGGATCATAGAATGATTGAATGATAGAATGACAGAATGATAGAATGGTAGAATCATAGAATCAAAAGAATGCTTTGCATTGGAAGGAACCTTTAAAGGTCATCAAGTCCAACCCCCCTGCACTGACCAGGGACATCTGCGACTAGAGCAGGTTGCTCAGAGCCCCTTCCAATCTGATCTGGAATGGCTCCAGGGATGGGGCATCAACCACCTTTCTGGGCAACCTGAGACAGTGTTTCACCACTCTCACTGTAATAGATTTCTTCCTTCTACCTAATCTAAATTTACCCTTCTTTAATTTAAAACCAACATCCCTTGTCTTGATGCAACAGGTCTTTCTGAATATATTGTTCCCATCTTTCTTATAATCCCCCTTTAAGTACGAAAAGGACACAATAAGTTCTCCCTGGAGCCTTCTCTTCTCCAGGCTGAACAACTCCGACTCACTCAGTCTGTCCTCACAGCAGAGGTTTCTGACTTCCATAATTTTTGTGGCCTCCTCTGGACCCACTCTAACAAGTTCATGTCCTTCTTTTGCTGAGGATTCCAGAGCTGGATGCAGTACTTCAGGTGAGGTTTCACCAGAGAGGTGTAGAGGGGCAGAACTGCTTCTTTGACCTGCTGGCCTCACTACTTTTGTTGAAGCCCAGGATATGATTGACCTTTTGGGCTGTGAATACACATTGCTGGCTCATGTCCATCTTTTCCTCCACCAGTACCCCCAAGTCCTTCCCTACAGTGCTGCTCTCAATCCCTTCAGACCCCAGCCTGTATTGATACCAGGGATGGCCTTGATCCATGTGCAGGACCTTGCACTTGGCCTTGTTGAAACTCATGATGTTCACATTGACCACTTCTCAAGTTTGTACAGGTCTCTCCAGTTGACAATGAAGGTGAACAGGAGTTTGTACTTGATCTTGTTAGAGGAAGGGGTAAAAAAAGACACCTTATAAGATGAAGTTTGACCGTAAGATACACGTTGTCTTGGAAACTGAACATGAAATAAACTGATGGTACAAGATAATTTTTTCTAGTGAATGATTAAGTAAAATACAGAAAAATTGAGTACAAGTGTAACGGAGCAAAAGGTGACTCCCGAGAACCTGTCATGCAAGTAGTCAAAGAAGAGAAATCAAAGAGAAGATACCATATGAAACTATTTTTTGATCATTGCAAGTGGTTCCCATGGATGATTTCAGATACAGAGTAGTTCAGGATGAATCTGAAAAGTTTCCAAACTACTCCTCTAAGGGAAATTTGGAAGATCACACTTAATTCACTGAAGATGTGTATGTTTGTAATTAGGTGATTGACTTGAGAAAGAAGGAAGAAGGGGAAGATCATTATTTTTGAGGCCCCGGGGGAGTTTAACTGGAAATAATTTTTAGGGTTATGTCAGAGCAGATATTCTTTCATTTGTTTCCTCATATGAGAGGGATGTGTGTGTATGAACTAGGCAGGTACCTAGGGCTACCTAAATGAAAATGACATCTTACTGGAAATGTGCAGCAAAGTAGGTATTGTGGGTTCTGACCTGAAGTTTATGTCTTTTGTTCTAGTTATATTCTGGCTCTCTCTTGTTTATGCTAAGGGTTTTCAGTGGTGCTGCTACATTCAGGCACTAAGAGAGCTCACAGCCCACAGCCAATTTCACATTCATTCCCTTAGGTGGATTGTATTTGTCCATAATTTCTCCCAAAGTTCACTTTTTTTTTCTTTTTGTTTTCTTTCATTTTGTTTGAAATTGCACGTGTCTTTTGCAAGACAACCCAAGCCATCTAGCCAAAGAGGTCTTGATTAAGTAGTAGGCTGTGTCGCTTGGTAAGAGTTACCTGTACATTGTCACTAGTAAAGTTATTTTTGAGGAAAACAGTAGTAGTAAAGGTGGAGCAAAGCAAAGTATCTTGATGTTCTCAGAGCTTTATGCAGTACAAGCATTTCTGTTCATGTATGAGCCTGCATCTAAACAGATATGCGGGGAGAATTCACAAAGGCTAATTTTGGCCTGAAGAGGTGGATATCTCTGAGCCGCCCTAGAGTCGGAAAAAGAGGGAGAGAGAGAGACAGGCTCCTCAGGGAGAGATTAAGGAGAGCCCCTTCCAGAAGAGTGTATTTCTCTCCTCTGACCAACAGAACCAAATGCTGTAGGCTAGCATTAGCCTTTGTTGACACTACCTTTAGAGTGCTTGCTGTTAGCTTAAGATCTAGGATAACTGGACCTATCCCAGGATGGACTTTTACTTGGAAAGTGCAAGTCATAACTCATTAGGCCTTTGGTAATGTGAAAATTCACATTCACCATTAAAGGCAAAGAGATTACTCACAGCACACAGACATCACTATCAGGACCCTGAGTGCTCTCATTTTTAGTTGCAGTTTGGAAAAACTTATATATATGCTTAGCTGTGGGCACAGTGGATAGCAGAGCTAGTTTGAACAGTTATTTATAAAATGACGATTTGCCAATGACAAAAATACATTCTAGGAAAGTAACTTTGTCAACACTTCTTGCTTTGGGAAAGATTTCTCAGGTCCAAGAGAGAATTTCTGTCCAGCTACAGGCATACTGGAGAACAGCCAATAGCCCAGGGCTAAGGCATTCACCTGGGACAGGGGAGACCCAGGTTGTCTCTGCACTGCCTGATTCAGCCCAGGTGTTTGAATTTTTCTTCCTGTGTTTCAACTAAGTGATCTGATGCCTTGGTTAATCTAAGGTGGGAGGTTTCCCCGTGGAAACTCAAAAGGTCTTCAGTTACTTCAAAATTACTTCAAAAGGAAAAGGTAGCAGATGTAATTCTAAAGTAGCTTAGTTAGGAATGCATTCAGATTTACATTTTCCATTAAAGTATGAAGGCTTTATTGCTATGAGCTTGAGAAGGCTGTTTTTTGAAAAACACCCTGCATAAGAGTATATTTTCAGGTCTTAGCTAGAAAAAAATCTGCATGTCCTATTTTCTCACTGCATTTTGTGTTCTCTCTGGCACCTATTATTTGGTAATTTTCCATTAATTTTGAACCACTCTTTAGCCCTACCTTTCCTTATTAGTAACTTAATAAATGCCTTAGTAAATTCATAATTTCTTAATACAGTATCAAATGAGTTTTAATGGATTTTACAATCAAGAGCCACATATTTACTGAGAGTTATCACACTGGATCAAATTTTCAGGCAACATTAAGAAAAGAATGAATAAATCAGAAGTACCAGTGCTAATAGGAAGTACCTAGTTTAAAAAAATCCCCTGTTTTTCACAAGATGATAAAATAGCTTCCCAGTATGTTCTTCTAAATCGTGCTGTGGCCGCAAAAAGGGCAACTTGCAATCAGTAACACTGAAGAATCAGCTGTGTGTTTAATGCAGAAAATAGTTAATCTGTTTTTTAGAAATAAATCACAGATGGATGAAATGCTTAATAAGCAGAAATTTCATCTGCAAAGGCTTTTTTTTTTTACTTTTCCAATGTAATGGTAAAAGAGAAAGTAACACCAACAGCCTATTTGCATGATTCTTCCGGCTCTTAATAAACTGTAGCAATGTATTTATTTTAATTCCAGTGATGCTTTTTGGTTCAAGTATTTAATTATTGATAAAAATGGACAGAGGGGAACATATATTTGGTCTGAGTAACAGCTAGCTTTTTGTTTTATTAGCTTGGCAATTAAATGTAGTATTTCTCATGTTTCTTATGTTCAGTTTCTTGCAAGAAAAATAAAATCATTGTACAGCAATATCTCTATCTCCACTGTGGAGGAAAGGAATATTATATGAGCGTTATTGTCATAAACAAGACAATAACTTAGTAATTCTCATAGAGAGTGTAACTTTTGTTCAAAAAATTAGAGGAAAAGCAGAGTATTCTTAGTGAAGGGCCTTATTTTTATTTATTTCTTTTAATGGCAATATCTTTCAGTTAGCCAAGAAGCAGATATGCTCCGAAATACACGGAAAGTTTATAAAATTATTAGTCATACAGTCCTCAATTAAAACAACTTTCCATTAAAAACAAAACAAAACAAAACAAAACAAACAAAAAAAAACCAACCCCCCCCCAAAAAAAAAAAAAAAAAAAAAAACAACAAACCAAAAAAACCCACCTGCTAACTTTGATCCTCACTTATGATACTTTGATGATTATAATAAAAAAAGGCTGGCTGACAAGTTACATATGGTATCCAATGACTGTAACCCAGTTTTTTCTTTTTTTTTGAGTATTCAGACTAATAGCTGTGCCCTGTCTTGCTCACAGTCTTTTCCAGTCACACTAAAGTGGTTTCCACTCATAAGTTTCTCTACAACATCAGTCACAGGGGACTGTTTTTCTTCACCACGCCCCATATCCAGCTCACTCATTCATCTTTGATGACATATTTTCCGTGTTCTCCAGAAAGATATGAAGTTTACTTTTGAGTCCTCTCAGTAAAGTGAGTCTCCACTTGTTAGATTTGTAGATAAGTGAAGGAAATTGGACATTTTTCTAGCTTCTGAGAGACTCAGAAGAAAGACCTAGTGAGACTCAAATAAAAGCAAAGGTGGGAATGCTCCAGAAAACATCCATGAAGAACAGCTTTAGACAACACTGGATGTTGGGTGAGGGAACCCAAAGGATGGCAGGTGTGGGGTGCACTAGGCCTGAAGTCCACCTTAGCTCCACCTTGGCACTTGCTAGAGAATGAAGAAAGAATAACGAGTGATGATTTTAAAATAAGTTCAAGAATATAATATGAGGCACAAAAACTATCTCTGTTATGTCTCTGCAGTCAAATACTTTTTGAACAGCAAGCCCTGTATTGTTAAGCAGCTTACACTGAAATGTAGACCCCAAAGGCCAGAAGCTAATTGAAATGTTCAGATATGAATCCTCAGCAACCCTACAGACCTCAATTAAAACACTCCATATTTACCCTGATTAACTGTGATTATGATCTGCCTGTATAAAAACAAGCACCTAAGGATCTGTTATAGCTACAGCTTCCTGTGCAATTCTAAGTGGATCATTAGGGTCAAGTGGCTGAGAGTGAATATATATACACAGGTTTAAGGCTCCGGGTGTAAACTGTTATTTGTGCTTGTGTTTAGCACATAGCCTAACACTGCCATCATCTCTCTGAACATTAGAGCAATGCATTGTAATGCTAAAACCATAAATTAGCCTGCAAATACTTCCCGAGAAGTGTTTACACTGCAAGGGACATCTTGGCTGTATTCTCTCCTGCAGAGAGAATTGTTTTTTAGGGCTTTTTTTAAGACAAATGGGCCAAATTTGTTGCTCTGCTGATTTAGTAGAGTTCTGTGATGTTAACAGAATGTTAGCGATTTCCATCAGGAGAGAATCTGGCATTTTTCGAAGACAGTAATGACAGGGGTTTTTTTACAGTTTTAGCTATTAAAAGTCATTACTTGGAAATTCTTAGGCTACATTTATTAAACAGACATTATTGCCATAAGGGTGCTACTTTAATAACCACACAAAAAAGCTTCTGCAGTTATTTTCCCTTGCTGCAATTTTTGTTGTTGTGTTTACTGTTGTTTTGACTATATATTAGTTTAGCTATAATTCAGATCAGCTTTAGAAGCTTAGAGATCGGCATGAGGGTTGCTGTAAGCCTATGATTTACTATCTGATTTTGAAAACTTAGTAAAGCAAAAAAGTGATACATATGTAAGCTATGTTTTATTGCATTTTTAATGGAATGAATGTTAAATATTAGAACTGTCATTGGCTTGAATGGCAATAGCTCCTTTAAAAAAATAAGAGAACCTACATGCTTTCATTAATTAGAAATGCCCTTGTTAAATCTTAACATATTGTTTCCCATATTTGAAAAAAAAAAAAAAAATGTTAATGAACTTAATTTTACCATAAAGCCTGAGAAGAGCAGACACCACCCGGTGAAATAAAGCACCTTTAGAATCACTTGCTGTATGTTATTGATGGTAGCTATTATGTAGACTGTACACAATTACCTTTCAAAATCCTGTTTTAGAAGGAAAATAAAATCAATAGTACATCATAACTGAAAATCTACAGTGAAACAGTAAATACAGTTCACCTTGATCAATAAATCTTATTTTAAATTTATTAGCAAAAGGAAAGGTATAATTAGTAAGACTGAGTCAAATGGTTTAACTAGGTTAAGAGAACTTTTTTCTTGCTTTTGTTTTGTTTCTTGTTTCACTGTTTCTAGTTCATTATTTTGTGCATGAGAACAATGAAAGGTTAGAATAAAACTTTCATTTTGCTTTTTGGAATATTATTTGAAACAATGTAAAATATTTTCCATTTCCCTTTCATACCTGTCTCCTTGCCATTCTATTTGTCTAGTTTTATCTCTGTGTGTATGTGTTTGATAGAAATGTTATCATAGATTCAAATGTATTCAGTTCTACTATAATACTGCTCTCAGAAAAAGACCCCACACTAATAAAACAATCCCCTCAACCTGTTCTTCTTCAAGTGAGTAAATAGAAACAGCAAAGATTATTTTATGTACATTCTTACATGCAACTTATTTTTCATGAAATCATGCTGTACCCTCTAGAAGACTATCTCTGTAAAAATGTTACACACACGCAATTCTAAACTGCTGTATGTATTTTGCAGTTTGCAAGCTGTCACATTACATATAAATGCCACAAAATCCTACACTGTATCTTTGAAGTTTTGGGTTTATTTAGATTAAGCATTGAGAATAATTTTAGCAGGAAAATACCCAATTCTGAATGCACACCCTATAATATTTTCTATTTAAAATTACACCTTCTATACTTAAATGGTTGGATTAACGTACTAAATTATTATTCTGATAACTCTTGACATTATTTTTAATAACAATTAAAATTACCATTCAAAAAACTTACTTGTCTTCTCAGTGAGTGTAATTCTGAACACAGCATCATCAGACCAGATTTGAGATTTCATGTTACTTTCTGCATTTCAGAATATTATACACTTAATATTAAACACTTTTCCTTGCCTGGTATTAGTTTCATATGTTAATATCATTTTTTATTAACATAATACAAATATCACTTGCAGTACTACATCCTTCATTGCTAGCGGCTTTCATATCAAATGTCACAGTAAATTTTATTTTCGCTAATAGATTACGACTTGTACATTGTATTAGTGAAAGTGAACATTATTACAGGATGACACTAAAATTAAAGAACATACTGTACAACAGCACATAACACTCTGCTAAATTACCTGCTCCTTCCGACCCACTCTCTTCTATCCCACCCCACAAAATGCTATCAGAAGTTCTGTAAGATATTTTATTGCTTCTTTAGAGAAAACTTCACCTTTCAAGAACCTCACTATATCCATTGTCAAAATATCACATTATACAATTCACTGGAAGTGAACTTATTGCTAAATACCCATTAGGTTCCCAGGAGATGCCTTACATTAATTGTTTAGTGAAAGCACCCTTAGGCTATCGCTAGGGAGGAACATTAAATGCATAAAAAGAGAAGTTGACAGAGATCCCTGTAGAACAAGATACATCTACTGGCTTAAAACTTCTCCATGAAGAATCCTGCAAGTCGCTGTTCAAAATGGTCATTTTGGGGTTATTTTTCCTCTTGCTCCTTCAAGCACGAATACAATTATTCTGAAAGGAAAATCAATGCTGCATGAGTAGAGAGTCTTTAATAAGAGATAATGAAAAGCCAAGCTGGGGGTGCTAAACAAGGCAAAAAACCCAACAAACCAAAACAACCAACCAACACATAAAAGAACACTGTTTTGGATGCAAGGTTTCCGTGTGGCTTGTGGAGATAACAAGGGATAAAAAAAGTTGGAGAGCAGAGAAACTGCAGAACTAATGCTACCGATGAAACAGAAACTAGGAAAAAAGAAAGATGGTCAGGAGAGATAGGAGGGATAATGAAGACAGGAAGGAGAGACAGAATGCTCAAATGAGTTGTGTATTCAGAAAGGTTGTAACTAAAATGTCAGCTATCTGTTCACAACTGAGAAGTCCAGTTCAGAAAGGAAGGGTAGTGATTTTAGCAGCTAGTCACATCGTATTTTTTCTATCTGCTACACCCTTTCTATCACCTCTTTTAAACATAACTATTTTCTCTAATATTGATAGCTGAGAAATCTCCTTTTCATTATGCATCTAGTACCATTTAATCTATCTTAATATACGGTGTATTTAAAACACCTTTGAAATCAAACTATTCTATACCCTGATGTATTTTTCTCATTTTAGGAAAACAGATTTTGGGGTTTGGTATTGCTGCCGAAGTACCACAAGAGGGGGCACTAGTTAAACAAGACGCAATAATGTAATTTTACTTTTCTCTTTTTTTTTTTCTTCCTTATTTTTGTCACTCATAAATACAGAGAAAATATTCTTTCCCGTCTGCACTAGAATATGATGCTATTAGGTTGAGAATATTCATTCCTAATGGGATAATTAATGGAAGAATAGATATGATGAAGATACATTGTAAAAAAGGGACACAGAAGCCTTAGTGTCCTCAAAAGTAATTAGTAAAATAAAATTAAGGCTTTGTTCACATCCCCCTTAAGAAAAACATTTACCTAAGAGGAGAATAAAATCTTATTTATTTTGGGCTGAGTCTTCAGATCTGTTTATAATCAGTGTTTGAAAACACAAGGCTTCTGGATACTGAGATGTGTGTGTGTTTTCAACTGTTAGTGCCTTGCAGCTTGTGTAGCCATTTGTCTTTGCAAAAAGTGTGCAGAAATTATATTACTCTGAGGTTTTGTTTGTTTGTTCTCTTTGAGCTTCATTTTGTGCAGGTGCAAACACCTGCAAGGCTGTAGAGAACAATCATATGCACTTTGTTGCTTTATACTAGCTGCCTATCTTAGGGGCTTGTAAGTCTTTACTAAACATGTAAGCACCTCAGTCTGTTCAGGATTTTTCTCCGAACAATCCAAGAAAGTAGATGGTATCATTATGTTTAGCTTTATACTTGAGGAGCTAAAGCAAACAAGGTCTGGAAAAACAAAGACCTTCTACTCCCCTCTGAAATCACTTAAGTCCAGACCCATATATGTGAGTAGCTGAGCATAGATATTTTGCCCCAAACCACTGAAGATGTCAAGAAACTGAAATGAGGGTTCCTCAGTTATAAACTGAAACATTAAATTCTTTCCCTGTAAGCAAAATACCTGGCCTTAAACTGCCTCTATTCTCATTTGCACTAGATTTATCAAAGTGTAGCTCTCCAGGTTCATGCCCAAATTGCAGGGCTCATATTCCCAAATAACTGCTGTGCATTCAGTGGTGCTGTTTCTAATATGCAATGTGAGGAGACTCACAACTCATCTTTCCAGCTCTTCCAAGGTTTTATGTCTTTTCCTGCAGTAAAATTGAAGAATTTGGCTAAATACAGCACTTCAGACTTAATTAGGTTACTACAAACTCCCTGGTGCATGTTCCCACCAGTTCACTCATGTTAAAGATCTGTGTAAATGAGGACGACTCATGAAAAAGGGGAATTTTGCTTTCATGTATTGCCATGGGCTTTGTCTCCAACCTGTCCCAGTACAAGAAATATTTTTGCACCACTAGCCAATTTCTAGCTTCATTTTCTGTGGAAGACCAGCAAGATACAAAATGGAAAACCACCACGCATGGTGCATCTGATCTCCAGACATGCTAAGCAACACTGATGAACCCATCTCAGTGTTGGGGAGACTCATATGTTTCTCATGACTGGATTAAAATAGGTTTGTTTAACTCAACAGAGTTTGTCCAGCATAGGTAAAGTTGAAAAAATGGCAAATATCTCTCATGAAGAGGTACTAAGCTGATGGAAGAGAAAGGAAGACCAGTGGTTTAATGTCTAACATTGAGCTCAAGCAGTGAAGAGTCAATTCCCTCCTCTAGCACAGACCATCCTCATGATCTCAGCTAGACATCTCCCAAACAGTTTAAGGGATTGTTTCACAGGCAGTTTGAGTTAAATTAACTGTTTATGGCAACGGAAAGGATTAGGAGCTGTTTCCTCTCTCACCTCGAGCCAGGCTTTATATATGTCTCATGGCATGACAATGCCAACTCAAGCCTCTCAAGAGGCAGAAAAATAACCTGGCCAAAAAGAAACCAGTTCTCACTAGATTAGTGAGCTGAATTGTCTTGCTCTGCAATTGGGCGAGCATAATCAAAAACTGAGGGAAGGAAAGGATTACAATGTTGGGGTTGGGGATGAGAGCAGGAAAAGCAAGGAAAGAAGAAGCAGGAAGGTGGCCATGTACCTTTGGCAGCAACAAACCACGAGCTTGTGCCTGTGAAACACATATGTGTTAGGCAACCAGAGCACATAATGGATGGGGAATGGGATGGACACTGAGAATGAGAACCAATCCTCTGACCAAGGACTGTCACCACCAGCCAGACAGGAATGTGAAGAAGAGGGTAGCTTTCATCTTCATGGTGCTCTAGGGGGTTCACGGGCTGGATGCTCTCCATAATCCATAATTCTTCTAGAGTGAGGGACACTCTCTCATAATTCTTCTTTGGAAAAGGACATGATGTTTTTATCTAGAAGCCCTGGGCTACAAGTATTCACTCAGAATATGGGGTACTGCTCTTTCCTCTCTGAGGGAACAGAGAGGCACCATTCCTACCTTTCCAGTTAATCCTGTATTGACTGGAGACCGGGCTATATATTGGCATTTCCTGAATCAGGTGATCTGATGAATCAGTTGTCAAGATGCTGCCAGCTGAAATTTCTAAAAGAGATTGATTCTATAAAAGGACAGACTCCAGGACATATATCAGGACAGACTGCATTGTTCATTGGACAACATCATTTTATAGTGCTAGCAGGTGAACAAACCAGGGACCACCATGTTTGAAATGCTATCACATTCATGACCTAGGGAGGGTCCATAAAAAGACCTTTGGAAGAGTTGCATGTGCATCAGTGAATACAATCCTTTAAACCTGGAGTGGATATGGGCATGCAGACAAAACTTTGGCATGCATTAGAAAAACAAAATTTGCTACTGTAAGGTATTTAAGTAATGAAATGAATGGTGTAAATGCAGTCTAGGGGCTTAGTACACTGTTTGTCTTGTGGGTGATATCTCAGAATACTTTCCACAGCAGAAAAGCACAGGAATCTGCATTTGACCAAAAGCCCACTTAACTTGATGGTCTGATTGGTCTCACAGAAATGCCCACAAAAATGAACCATTTTTCCTATCATGTCTTCCTTGACTCTGGGACTTTTCTTGCCCGGGGATGTTGAGTGACAAGTTATAATGATGCCTCTGATGGACTCTTTTTTTCTTGTGTATTCATCTCATTGCTTTTTGGACTCCACAGCACACTGTGATGAGGATTTCCACAGCTGAACTGTGTATGGAAAAAGTAATTAGTTCTGATTGCTTAAAACTGGTTACCAGGGAATTTCATTTCATGTTGTATGGATTTATATGTTATAGGAAACAATAAATAAACCTTTTGTATTCACTTTGTCTATGTCAGTCATATTTTTATCTACCTTTAGCATGTGAGAGAGGAAAGTTCAGAATGTGTTTATGTTGTTCTTTCCTTCTGTCTTTTGTGGTATAATATGCTTGTCTCTGACTTCCAACATTCAACAGTCTGGACTAGAACTATCCTATCCGGACTTGACTGCTATATGGATCTCCTCTGCAAATGGTCACCATCTATGTGCAAGCTGAGCAGTCATATGAAATGAGTCCTATTGAATCTGTAGAACTGGTCTCACTGATTATGAGCAGAGGGAATGCCTAAAGCACACATCCTGAATACCTCAGATCCACTGGACTTTAGTTGCAGGTTCAAATTGTGCAAAGCTAATAGCCAACATATCTCAAATTCTTCAGACTTACTGTAAGTGTAGCATAGGTCTGAAACTTCTGCTAATTGAGACACTCACTCTGAAAGTGTCCACGTGTCTGTTATATATATAGAACCTGAATGTCAGCCTCCTGTACGTGAAAAAGATAAGGATAATGTCTGGGTCTGGAAAGAGTGCCTTAAATTCCCAGCCCTCAAAGGACTGAAGAGTCCAGAAGGGAAGGAACTCAGTGATTCTCCAGTATGGGCTGCAGAATAAGGCCTTCCTCACTCTCCATGTGAGGTCAGCTTGTATGCTGATGTTCATACATCATACTATGTTCGTATTGTGATATTCTTCCATCTTCCAAAGCAGGATGACCTCTTCCAAACTTCTAATTGGGATGGCTCACGTTAACACGTTATTTGGCAGTGACTTCTTTCCCCTCCTTAACTGTGTGCCAGGCATCAATCTAGCAAGTTAAGAACAAAGGTGGTCAACATCTAGTAACTGCATCCATGCCCAGCAGTATTTAATTTACTTGTGTTGTCATAATCCCAAAGAGCCATGAGGCCACAAAGAAAGATTTCATGATGTTGTGGATAAGGTGGTGACTTGTACCAGAGCCCTATCATCAAATGATCCCTGAGAGAGGATGTATATCTTAGGAGGAACTCTCTGCTAAAACCCTTTATCACATTGCCTGAAAAGACAATGTTCTCTGTTTCCTATACATGAATTGATTTGTGGAATATCACACTTCAGTATCTGGGAAAACTGACAAGTTTGGAAATGGGGAAGAAAAAGCAAAACTGCAGTAAAAGGAACCATTCTCACTTCCTGAAGTAGGGACAAGAAAATGCTTTAGGGTAGGAAATGTAGGGGAAAGGAAAGTGATGATGTTATAGATGATCACTGGAGCATTTCCATGTTAGTCAGAAGTTATTGTGTCTGGGATCAATCCAAGCTAATCTGAAAATCTGTTGTGCAAGTGCCTATGTGAGAATGAATCACCTGAGAGTCTCTTCATAGTCAAGAGGAGAAAGATGGTCTTCCAGTGTGGATCAGAGGAATCATATCTTAAAAATGTCTATTACATATATGTGAAACCTGAGCTTTTGTCCCTGCTTCTACTGCAGGGTATTTGGCTAACAACTCCCTGTTTGAGCAATCAAAAGATGGGGAACCCTACGTGGGGAGGAGGCAGGACATGGTGTGAACATATTTTGAACATAATACAGCCTAATAAATGTGCTTTAAAAACACTTACTAAAGCATGATCATCAACTGAGACAAGTGGAAAGAAGGCTGAAGTCTTAATTCGTCTATACCAAGAGCCATATAGGTATTGACTTGCTGACTTCTGTCAGCATTGAGAGACTTTCACAATCAGACAGTGAAAAACTTTACTGCACAATATTGGGAATCTGTTTCAATTAATGTAGATTTTCTTCATTTGGGGATTTAGGCACCTGAATTTCATGTGCATCACCAGCAGAAACTCCCTCTTTCCATCTACTTTTCTGCTCTCTCTTCATGTAGGAATCTAACTGCAGTAGTAGCCACCATGGTTGGTCTTCTGGGAGACTGCCTTCAGATCACTCCTTTTTGCTTCTCCAGTCTTAGACAAAAAACCCCAAACTACTTAAATTCTCATTTTTGGAGTAGTCTGAGAAATGTATTTTACCTGCTGTCATGTCTCACTTTTTTTCTTGTAATAAGTAATCTAATGATTACTACATCTGTCCAGAAAACAAAAAGCCAGAGTTCTACATCCTCTCTGTCAGGATTGGATCCTAAACCACCTTTTCTCCATTTCTCAGGACTGCTTTAATTAGTAGACATTACTCAAAAGGGAACCATCCCCATTTCTGAAAGTTACCACTGACCACTTGCATTGGGAAGTTAATTTTCCCCACAGCAGCCCTCCCAGTGCTGTGCTTTTCACTGAGAGCTGGAAAGGTGCCAATAACACACCTGGATTGTGGCTACTGTTGGGCAGGGCTTGCACAGCACCAAGGCTGGGTTTTTTCCAACATTCCCCCAGCAGTGGGATGGAGTGGACAAGATCTTGGGAGGGGACATGACTGGGACAGCTGACCCAAACTGACCAAATGGACATTCCATACCATATGATGTTGGCTCCCCAATAAAAGCTTGGGAAAAGGAGAAGGAGGAGGGTGCATCTGCTTGTCCACCAGAGCAACTGCTATGTGTATTGGAGCCCTGATTCCTGGGAAAGGGGCCAGACATCACCTGCTGATGGGAAGTAGAAAATAAATCTTGTTTTCCTTCGCTTCCATGTGCAGCCATTGCTTCGCTTTGATTAAACTGCATTTATCTTGACCCACAAGGGGGTTTTTCCATCTTATTTTCTCCCCCTTGTCCTGCTGAGAGGGGGAGAGTGATAGAGTGGCTTGGTGGACACCTGGCACTCAGCCAGCATCAACCCACTACAACATTGGAGAACAAAAATATCCTCAAGCCATATGGAGCTCAGAAGCATGACTCCTGGAAAGGGGACAGAAATGAGGTGATGAACCCTTCTCCCAGGGGCCTGTTGTGTAATTGTGACCAAAACATAATTTTTAATTATGGGATAATTGTTCTGAAGAGTAGAACTGTTGCTATTGGTATATTGTGTATTTATATATGCATATTTAGAGAGAACAATCCTCACTCTATTAGACACTTATAACTTAGTATCTGAGCTAACAGTAACCATGCATCTACACAGGCATTTTGGTGCATGAAGATGAGTTGATAGGTCTGGGTTGTTTTTTTTTTTTTAATGCACCATTAAAGTCTTAATGGCCATGTAGTTCCTGGGCCAGTCTGGTGGTTTAATACTGACTTATTAGTAAATATGGAGCTTGGCTAAGTGAGAAAATCTTCTTCATAAGCTACAATTCCAATTGTACTATTTCAGTATGGTCATCTATATACCACACAGAATGTCTGTCACTTCTTCCTCTGGCCAGGCTACTTTTCTACTCCAGTGTAGAAAGATGTAAAGGAAGAAGATTGTATTAGGACATTGTTCAGGTTTTTGAAGGGAAGGGAGTTTATGATGCCAAGCCACATAATCAGAACTTTCAGCCATTTAGAGATAAATGTTTTTGTCTCATTTCTCTCTAATGGAATTTCCTTCTCTGGAACAGGGATACCTCACAACATTCTCACAATATTGGCTTAAACTATTTCCATTAACTTGACTGATTTTCCTGAAGGGTTTTTTTCATAGCAAGACTGAGTAAAGGAACAGAGCTCTACTCTGAATTGTTTTTAAGACTTTTTAAGACTAAACCATAGTTTAAAGACAAGCACAAATCAATCTGATCTAAGACCATGTAACTAATTAAGGGAGCAATTCCTTCAGAAGCAGTTCTGGGGCACTTATTCCTTTTCACAGAATCACAGAATCATTAAGGTTGGAAAAGACCTCTAAGATCATCAAGTACAACCATCTACCCAACAATCAGGACCACTAAACCCTTTTTCTGACCCTGAATTGGCAATCATGTGGCTCCAAGGGATCAGAAAAGGCACTGGGTGAAAACAATGAGATTTTTTGATCTTATCTGCATACAGAAGACCTATTTTCCTGGTATCCTGATTCTGATATTTTAGGAGCTCTGTGATGCCACAATGGAGACTGTTGAAAGCTGGTGATTAGCATGGAATCTTTCCTTTGAAAACAGCCCTAGAGTGCCTTAAATTCACTGTGAAAACAAAACCTTTGTTTAGGACAGTGAGGCTTGTTCTAGCTCTGCATGCATCTGACAGAGATACTTCACTGGGACTTAACTCGTTTTTGCAGTTCTATGATCAAGATCTGGGTTCCGAGGATTTAAACACTGAAAACTGATCTGGCAAAGACAAAAGCAAAACTTAGAGCCACATTTACAAGGAACTTTGTAAAATATCCAGCTGTTTTCCTTGAAAAAAACATTGTTTATACTTCAGAGGACTCATTTCTCTAAGGTAATGTTTACATTTGGGCACAAACTAATTTTTACTGTTGAACATTCACTTAAAGTGATAGCTGAGAGAAACAGACTGTCAGAGTACCACAGCGCTGAGACCAATTTCATCTGTACTAACAGAATGCACCCAGCCACATGGACAGATGTGGCTTCTTTCACCCAGACAAAAACACAGTAGTAGATACTAGGAGTGTCTTTCTATAGTAGGTGCTTCTAGTTTCTATGGGTTACAACTCCAGGTCTTGTCCTTCATGAACTCCATTCCCTTGGACAAGAGGGTGACGATTCATCCCACCAAATTCAAACATTTACGTCATAGAAATATAAATTTGAGTAATCAGTGTCTTTGAGTACTCAGTGGAAATAAATAAGGTTTCATCTTAACTCAGCTGTCTAAAATAGGCCATGTGAATCAAACTAAAGAACCAGACTGCACACTACTACCAAGTATGTTTTCTGCCTTTTATCTGCACTACTGTGGGAGAAAAAATCCTGCTTCCATGGTGCTCAGAATGGTAGAAGCTTTTAGGATTCAATCTGCTGCATAAAGTAGAAGAGAGAGGGAAAAAACAGTTGGTTTTATATGGTATTACATACATTTGGCTCCATTTTCATATTGATTGTATATATAAAAAAGGGGAAAAGTAAATAAACATGAGGAGGATAATGTCCCAAATTGAGTTTTATCACAAGTGCCTCCTGCTGGGATTTCAGAGCAAAACCTTCCCTCCAGGGGACAGAATAATATCATTTTAGTTATGGCCATATTCTTCATTTGGAACCTCCTCATCAGCATGTCAATGCATGTTATTCACTGCTTGGAGAGACAATAAAATCAAAGGACCCATCTTTGGAAAGAAACAGGCATGTTAGCAACGTTTACACTACAGAGATCTTGGCCCTTAATAAAACCTACATCCAGTAGCGAAGTTATCAAATGGAGTTGTGCTCATTTTCTTTTATACGCAATGAAGGGGCACAATATATCTTTACCAGCAGCTGGGAAATTAATGCTACAACTAAAATGACATTCTGCGTCTCAATGAATGATTTCCTGTGGGGTTCGGATAGTGGCTGTGATGAGAAGAGGTGTGATAATGGATCTAAGTCCATAATGCATTTATCCCCAGGTGCACTTGCTCAATCTGTTCGTTGTGTAGCTTTTTGGGGCTTAGTAGGACTTTTAGAGTTTTATTTTGCTGCACTGAGGCAAATGGTTATGATTCACTTTTAAAAGCCTATGAAAGGGAAGGCTTCTATGCTTGTGAGATTGTGTGCAATGAGATTGGGCTTCTTTACTGTTTTTCAGAAAGAAAAGGATTGAGAATTTTCAACAGAAGCGCAAAACAGAGTTGTTCTACCATTTATTTTTAAGATAGGGAAACTGAGGCACACCACAGTAAAATGTGATAGATAGAGGCAGGTTGCTAAAACCGAGCTTCTTTCCCATGCCATTCCTCTCTTGAAAGGACAGCAACACTGCATAAAAAAAGTCATCTTCTACAGCACAAGTGCAAGTCATTTCTATGCATGCTTCCTATTAAAGTTTACCTGTATTAATAATTAAAAATCAGCTAATAATGTGATTAGCAAATATTATATGTACATTACATTTTCAAGTAACATTTCTCAAATAGGACAACAAGAGTTCCAGCAGATCTTTTAGGTAGTAGCTTATATATCAGGAGTTTACCCCATTAGACTATTTAGTAATCTGTATGAAGGAATTAAGCATTTTTGAAAACAGCTCCTTAAAAAAAAATTATAATGCAGTGGATTTGTTTTCTGCAATGAAGGACATTATGCAGGAAGGTAGAACAATGTCTTGAAGTTAAAAATAAAGAATATTCATCAAATACATCAGGCTGGTGGAATATTATAAATTGAAGATGACTGGGGAAAAATGCTCTCTTGCAGCTTATATGGTCTAATTCTTCAAGGGGAAAAAACCCATCTATTTTGCTTTTAATTTCTTTTAAGGAAGATGATGGGTCTGACATTTCATTATTTATCTCTTCAGTATTATTAGTAAATAATGTTAGCATATTATTAAATCACAAGTGTATACAAAGTAGATATCTCTATTGCAAAACTATGCAGATATTCTATTCTCATTATTAGTGCCATTGCACCTCTGAAAGCTGGGATGTAAAATTTCTGGGCAGAAGGAGCTTATTTTTTTTTCTGGAAGGCCCTGCACAGCTGCACAGCTATCCACTGGCTTCAAAAATTGCAGAGCTGCCATCAAAGCTGTAGTAATGGGAGGAGAAAATGTAAATGCATTGGCATCCTGTGTAGCATCTACCTTTGGGTAGATGAGTGCTGTAGAGTCAGGTCTGACACATCCAACCAGCAGTCTCAGTGCTGGAGATGCAGAGGTCTAAGAGCTGGTGGCATGGAGAATTCACCCATGTCCCTATCAGTCTGTACTGGTCCCAGCATGAGCTGACTCGTCAATGAAAACTCCTCTCTCAAAATCCCCCCATGGTCCAGGTGCTTCCCCACCCTCCCACTCGAGGTGATTCTAGGGAGGAAAATGCTGAACAACTAAAACCAAAGGCTCCTTGAGGACTTCCTACTTTGCAAGATGTCATGGGATTACATGGGAAAATATTGTAAAAAGGCAGAATACAAAACAGGTCCCTCTGCTCTAAGTACTATCTGACCAGTAAGTCCAGGAAAGGGAACAACTTCTGCTCCTACCCCAAACCCTACAGAAAAAAAAAAAAGTAAAGGGTGTTTATCGGAAAAAAAAAACCCCAAACCTGCAATTATCCAACACCAGACAACTTTCCAAATCCAGCTCACCTAAGCTATTTTTTTTCCCCCCTCCACGAACAAAACGAATGCTGCAAGTAGTCACAGTGTTAATGGTCTTTTTTTTTTTTTTTTTCACATCACTTCCCCTCGCTCCCCTAACTGAAAGCAGAACTGCAGAGACTTCAGGAGACTCTTCATGCTATCACTTCACAGGCTGGAAGGTGACAGCTTCGCCAGGGACTAATGCAGGCCGACATAATTGAATGTGGCCCGCAGCAAAGCAGCTGCCTGGAGCCACTGTTGATTGTAGCTGTCATCAGGTGGAGCTTGCTGCCGTAAAATACGGTCCGGAGGAATGTGGCTCTCGCGTGCAGCTCCGTGGTGATAGCTTATTTACTCTTACCCCACTGCCATAGTTTTGTAGTTAATAATTGTCAGTATCACACTGTTGAGTGAGCACAGATGCTCAAACTCTGAATCATCAATAATCTTCCCCATAACCTGGTCTTGGAAATTAAAGAATGGCCCTAATATTCCCATTTTCTGGGTGTATATTGTGTTTCAGCATGTCATTTTTTTTTTTTCTTTTTTTTTTCCTTCCTTTCTTTCGATGGAGAACCTTAAATGGTTTTAAAGATATTTCCTACCCCTGTTTATTTAACTGTCACAGGATGTGGGAGAAATATAATCTGCTAAATTAGGCATGAAAAACTGTACACAAGGAGAAGGCTCCCTGATTTCTGCCTTGAAAAAGAAGTGACTTTAATTACAAATTCAGATGAAGAAGCAATCACATCTTCCATTTATACAGCTTTTTTCATTTCAAAGGATCTCACCACAATGAAAAAGCAATAGGTTTAATCTTTTCTCCTTTATTTGGAGGTTGTGAAGTGTAGAAGGAGTATGAGAATATTTCATATGAACAAGACTGCAAGATCTCTCTTGTAGATGCAGTAAGTAATGTATATCTCAGATACGCTGATCTCTGATAGCTAAATCCTGCTAAACTCTTAGTGGAAAACTGTGTAAGCCCCAGGATAAACTCGGTCTATTTTTTTTGATTCCTACTGTTCATAAGCTGTTTATAGCACATGATAAACTGTGTGCACTCTATTTAAATTTAGTATACCAAATATAGTAAATACACTGTCATATACCAATTATAATATATATTTAGTATAACTAGGATACCACATTTAAATTTAAACATAAACCACAAATTTTGAATTGTTTTAAAATACAGACTGAGGAAGAGATCCTGTAGCTCCCAAATTATGATGTGGTGGTGCTGATATATATTACTCCAGTTAAGAAGCATAATTTTACTTAAAATACTTTATTTTAAAAATAAATCATGTTGATATCATTGGCTTTTAGACACTCAGTACTTCCACATCGGTTGGCAATGAGGAGGTGCAGAGCTGTAGGTGCATCAAAGGACTCAAAGTGAGTTGATTAAAAAAAAAGAAGAAGAAATATGTGAGAAGAATATGAAAAGATTTGTCAGCCTGCATCTGCTGGATGTTTTGATTTGGTTGCTTTGCTCTTTGTACTTGCCTGGCTTCCTAGGACATTAGCTTGCTGGGGATGATGGCAAGGGGGTTGGCTACATCTGCATCGCAGCATCACACATGTGTTCCTCAGAGGGACACAGGACTGGTGTGTCCCTTCTGATGTTCTCATGAGCTTCTTTGTGGCCCGTAGCATTTGGACCAGCCCAACTGCAGGCTCAGAAGGTCCCAAAAGGCTCTACAAACTGAAGTTTAACTTGCACACAACTTTTTCTGAGCTGCTATTTGGGCCTTAATTGGGTTTTGTATTCAGTCCATCTCCCCAACTTCATTATGGTGGGGGTAAATGAGATGTTAGTCAGGCCTGTTACTATAATAATTAATCTAGTTGATTCTAGTTTCCACCTTGGATGAAATTATGGATGCTTCTTTGATTCAGTGCTAAAAGAACTGGCAGCACCATTTTGTCCTTTGTCCTGGTTCTGAACTTCTCTTTCACTGCTGCAAATTAAGAACTGTGGTATGAAATTGGTGCACAATAAGAAATTTATCCATTGTGTTTATCTCATGAACCTCCTGAATGAAAGCTGTGGGTCTGACTCTGATTGTCCTTTACAGTGGTTTCATGGTGATTTAACTTTAATGACTTCAGCAGAGTTACTGCTGATAGATGCCCTCATGAGTAATCAAAAGTGGAAGGGATCACTCGTATGCAGGGGTATTCTACCGCAGACAGAAACAAAAGGTATTTCTTTCCAAACCTCAGCTACTTAGTTGTCTGTGAAATATTTCTTCCCTTCCTTGACAGAACTGGATCTACTGTTTATGAAAAGCAAGTATTAATTATACAGGGTTTAGCCACAAACATCTGTTTTTTCTGCTTTTAAATAAACATGTTCCTTCAGCTGGCACCGAGTGTTCTCAGAAAAGATGCACGCTGCAAAATATCACTGTGGGTTAGCACAAGCAGCCTGATCATCTTGTCAGGGATGATTCTGTACCTTACCCAAAACACGAGCAAGCAATATTCTCATAAACAGTAAAAAAAAGGATTTTTTTTGTAGAGAATCATGGTGTCGGCTCAGCTGTCTGCTTGTATTTAGATTTTGGGAGCTTGCAAGAGAGGATTAAAACCACTTGTTTCTTTTTTTTTTTTTTTTTTTTTTTTTTTTTTTTAATTTTTTCCTGCAATAAAGTTTGTGGTTGGTCTGGGGCGTCCTCTGTAAAGTATAAGGGCCCGGGCTAGGGGAGGTGGGGCCCTCAATTAACTGATATGAAAGGTCCTTAATTAAGCACTTAGCATTTCAAGGCAGTTATCACGGCTAGCCCACAGACCGAGCTGGCAGTCCGTCACCACCGATAGGCCACCTAGATGACTAACGTGAGTTGAGTCGAGTCTTTTGTACTTTAGGCGAGGAGCCCCGAGGCACAGGCTGATCTGGTGACCCTCCCAGATACACTTTCTCTGCCGGAAGGAACTGGATATCGGATGTGACAACACTGCAGACGGGAACGTAGTTTTTTTTTTCTTTCCCCCCCCTGAAGAGCAGGGATTGAGGAGAAAGTTAGAATGACAGTGGCACTTTCTTGGCTCTGTGCATTGGTATGAATATGACCAAACCAAATGAATGAATAATTATGAATGTATTATGAAAACAGAAGGGAAAAATCCTGTTGCTGTGATGCATTAAATTATTTCACTGATTACATATGGCCATTGGGAAGTTAACTAAGAAAGAGACTGCTCATCCCCACCAGTACTACTCTCCTTCCAGTTATCTTTGTAATCCTCTGGACACAAGAGCACAAATGTTTCAGGGGAAGTTTATCTTTATATTAAGGAGAGGAGGAAGACTTTTGTGGCATTAAAATGGAAAGGGTTAATGGAATGAACTATAGATTAAATTGTAAAGCAATCAAAGAAAACCAAACACTTTATAGCAGACAACCATCTTCTGGTGTTTGGGTCTGTGTCAAGCCATGGATGTGGAAAATTAAAGCCATACTGAGAAGGGAAATGAACCATGTCTAATACATCCCCAGCAATAAAATGTTTTCACTAGGACTGTAAAACTGTGGCTTACATTAGGAAAAAGAAAATCAAACTATATGTCAATTCCACATCATGGGACATGAAGTGTCCACAAAAATTTATATTACTATTTAGAAGTGTTTCATTCTGGTGTTTTATTGTGATTGGATGCGCCCTTCTCAGTATCTTTTGACTGGTATGAAAATGATTTGAACTACTTTTTTAGCATTTATTTTACATCTATTACCTGTTCTATTACTTTTTATTATTTTATTGTGCTTGTGTAGAGGATTTTGCACAGTTTTCATTATAATGTAACATTAAGTCAATTTATTTGTGTATTACACGCTGTATAATTGCACCTTTTTTTGTGGAACAATTTGGATTTCATTATCCAACAAATCAGCAGTGTTACATTTTGAAAAGCTGTTGTTAGAAATCAAGTGCATTTTCCATCTAAGACAACAGAGGTCAAGTTTGCATCAAAAAGGGAGCAGAAGATTTCTTGCCTAAAACACTTGCACAGATGAGGAAGGTCATGGTGGAAACAGAAATACTAATTTATTTCAGAAAATATTTAATTACTATGGTCCAGATCAATAGAGATCAGTATCTATAAGAAGGGAATGGAGCAAGGTGGTCTGACAGAACAAGTTTGAAGGGGACTAGATCAAAACAAATCCATATGGGTGCAAGGAACATGTCAAATGTAATAGCATTTTTGTTTAATATTCTTCTGTATCATTCTGCCCCTTAATTTACAAATGACATAAAGAGTATAACCAACATAGGCAAGGCAAAGTGTACATCTGTTTGTGCAGATCTGCTTTGCTATCATTTATCAGCCTTAAACCTTTCATCAGAGGTGACATAACAGCAATTGCATCTCTCTCAAAGGTGAACTGACAGGTCCTATGAAAAAGAAATGCAAAATAACATTTTAAATAACACTCCAAGAGTGAGTATAGGTGTGAAGATACAAACCTTCACTTTTTTTTTTTTTAATCTGCAAAAATTGCTACCTGGATTCCTTGGTTCTTCTCTGGTAGTTATTATGGCTACACTCAGAAAAGTTAAAAATAGCTCATGAGTAAATTAATTAACAAGTTGTACCCTTAAATCTTCATGATATGAGGAAACTTTCCACTCTTGGACATCCTATGTCATTCCATTGGACTGTCATGACACAGTGGGACCACCAGTTTTCAGAGGACTATGATTTCACACCTTTGTTTTCCTTTCTGTTTAGCTGGACAATTTTATTGAAAAGATTGGATTTACAGGCAGGGATTTATGTGTGTGCGTTTGTACGGTACTGAGCATAACTGATCTACAGGATCACTTGAACTTCCATGATCAGTGAGTCCTCCGGGACTTCCATAAATGAGGGAAACAATGGAAATAACCTGCTTTTAGTGCTTTAAATGCACCAGCTTTTATGTGGAATTGAAATCTCTGGAACTGAAATGGATAAAGAAAATGAGAAATTGAATGGTATTTTGAAAATGATTTTTTTTTTTCTCATATTGGAACTATTTTGCTGTTGATAGATGTATTCCTCTAAAATACTGTTCTGGCAGACCTTATTCTCTATACTGAAGTCTATTAAGGAAGATATGAGTAAAAGTAAAGCAGATTTGGATGCTTTTTCAAACACAACATTTTTTCAACAAATTGTCGAGTTTACTCTTGAGCTGTGGTTTAAAGCCTTCACCTGCTTCATGCTAGCAGATGAATCAGGAGAAAGAAATCTGAGTATTTCAATTATTTTAATTCTCTTTTCCATCACAACAGGCTCAGATGCTCTACTACAGATAGCTTTGTTTACTTCAGCCTCACTCCCCAACCACACATCAAATTGCAATGTATTTTAAAACCTCTCAAAGGTTAAACAAAGGACTGAGTATTACAGCAGCAAAATGAAGAGTGACTGCCCATTAATAAATGCTTTTTAAATTTCTTATGTCTGTAATTCATGCTCTGGACTTTTTTGGGTGTCTGTATGTGCTGTATATATGAATGTTCTACCATTTAATGTTCCAATATTAAAATCATCACATATTTAACACCTCAAATTCTTGAGTTGATTTGAACAGTTAAATGGCGAGGTTGCACCTTGAATACTGTGTTCAGTTTTGGACCCCTCACACCAAGAAGGCTTTTGAGGTGCTAGAGCACGTGAAAGGGCAACAGAGAGCAACAAAGTTAATGAAGGGTCTAGACCACAAGTCTTGTGAGGAGCAGCTGAGGGAACTGGGGTTGTTTAGCCTGGAGAAAAGGAGGCTCTCTACAACACACTGAAAGGAGGCTTTAGAGATATGGGGGTTGGTCTCTTCTCCCAAAGAACAAGAGATAGGACAAGAGGAAATGGCCTCAAGTTGTGCCAGGAGAAATTTAGTTTGGCTATTAGGAAAAAATTCTTCCCCGAAAGGATTGTCAAGCCCTGGAAGAGACTGACTGGAGAAGTGGTGGAGTCACCATACATGAAGGTATTTAAGAGATGTGCTGATGTGGTGCTTAGTGACATGGTATAGTGGTGGACTTGTCAGAGCTGGCTTAATAGTTGGACTTGATTATCTTAAAAGTCTTTCCAAACTAAAAATTTCTATGATTCTATGAGAATGGATTTCTCACTCTCCTCACTGCCCCCCTTCCCTCCCTACTTCAATGTTTTGTGCTTTTTTGGGGTGATTATTAACCTTTCATGGGTTGAGATAAGCTCAACAGGATGCAAATGCAAATGTGTTATACCAAATTCCTGTGTGACTCTAATAAATGTTTGTACTTGGGTCTGGCAAAAATATCCAACTATACTGTCCAGACAGAGATTAGTGAAAAGCTTTACTTCTCTCTAGTAGCTGGTCACACACAGGAATCAGTGGAGTAATGAACTCCGTCACTTCTAAATGTATTATAAGAAACCAAGTAGAGCAGCTGAGGGGGTGATGAACCAATGCAAAATGTTTTGTCTCAGTGCCTCAGTTTCCCCCAGATTTATTGACTGGGTCATTTAAACCACTGAGAGCCAGAGCTTCAGACCTTTTTTTTTTTTATATATTAAATTATCAATAATCCTGAAGGTTTGGGTTTTTTACTTTCCTTAGTTCAAGTTCCACATGTAAAAAGGTAATGGATCTTTTCTGTGACTGCTGTTGAATAGCCATGATATCTGAAGATCAACTGTGATCCTAAAGAATGTGATGCTTTTTGGAGGGCAAGACCTGAACAAGTACCACTTCCATTCAATAGCAAATTGCCTATGTCCATTCAAAGTGATAAAAGCGTGCTAGCATACTAGTCCTCAGTAAGATCTCTTCTAAAAGGCAAAGACAAGCATGCAAAAAAAGAAATTACTTCAAATTGAATTATTGTTACTTATTTTAACTCACTCGAATCCTGTGAAAAAATCTTTCTCCTGTTGAATTCATAGCAAACACTCCCTAAGTTCCATAGAAGGTTTAATTGTTTCTGATCAATAGGAACAATCCAAAATCTTAGAAGAGAGGAGTTAATACACAAAAAATTCTATATAGGAGGGGGATCAAACCCAATATTTTCAGCATGGAATGGACAGTCCAGCAGCTAAGCATCTAGATAATGACTGGGGTGTTTAACTGAAGGTACTCTAATTGAAAATATTTGCTTTAGAATTCATGGTGCACTGTTAAAGCTTTGCAGTTAATGGACTACTTTTGTGATTGCTTTTAATCATGAAGAGATGGTATTTAGTAAAGGGATGTATGTAAAAGTATTGCAACAATAAGGAATTTTTTGTATAGTTTTATCTGACGGATTTATCTATTTTTAAAAATAATTTTACTATTTTTGCTTATAATAACTTATTATGTTAATACTTGATAGCAAAACAAATAAGATTAATTAAATCTATATCTATATTT
>JANHGN010006072.1:49889-96415 GCA_024605025.1 Megaceryle maxima
AGAATTTATATTTTACTACAGTTTGGATGACATTTCTGTCTTTTACAATATACCTGATGTCACAATCTCTAATTCTGAAGCCATTTTCTTAATTAAAACACAAGTGCCACCATGCACAGTGCAACCATATATGATAACCGAAAAAACCCCAAGGATAAGGTCAGAATATTGAGATGCAAAGGACCACATGTTTCATTTCCTGAAGAAATGGACAACTATATAATAGATGTCTAACTTAGAAGAGATCACAGAATGTCATATAATTGGACATGCCTCATGCTAAAAAAAGACACTTCTCTCCTGTTTGCAAATAATAGAGAATAGCATAAAATAAAACTAAAAATTAAAATTTTCCAGTGTGATCAATAGAAAAAAAAATGTATTTCAATTCTAGGAATAATTTTTAACCTGTTCCTCTAAAAGGGAGACCCAAATTAGGCACACAATAATAAAATGAGAAGAGGAAGTACCCTGCCTAATTTCTGTATCCAGCACTGCAAAGAAGTGTGAAAAATACCCTAAACTGTGAAAACCTGGTGTTTCTCAATAGTTGTCAAAGCAACAATTCTGTCATAGAACAGTTCCCAGAAAGTGTAACCTCCTTTATTTTTTAATAGTCCCAGTTCATGAACTATTCCTGTGGATTTCTCCACACCTTGAGTAAGTATTTATGACCATAAATGCTCAGACTATTTAATGGGCATTTGTACTAGATGAATTGGAGTTACCCCAGAGATCTCCCATTAACTTAACCAGTATTTTTTTTTCCATGTTCATCCATTTCTGCTCTATATTTATCTCAGAAAAGCATCTTGAGTCCCAAAGAAGTGTTTGATAATAAGAATTCATAAGCAATGACTTATGCATAAGCAACGACCTATTTACATGCAATTGATTCTGTGGGGAGAAGGAAACTGAACCTGAGATGACAAACTGCACGACACATTGAAGACCCATTTAATTTGCATACCTAACCCAGGGATGGATTCTGCATGCTGAAATTCAGTTTGTCTCCACTTCACTGTCTATTGCTCCCTTCTAGGAAACAACTGATATTGAAAAGTCCTCAACTGGGCATTCCTGATCTACTAAATCAGAAACCCCTTCATTCCTGACTCCACTTTTTCTCTAGGTAGGGCATCTGCATGGACTAGGATTCATTGGTATTTATGTATTATGTTATTTTTACACATATATGTGTAAAAAAAAATACATATATGAAAAAATGTTTCCAGGTGGAAACAAGAGTTGATGGTTAGGCTGAGTGTGGTGCACTGTCTTTGGTTAGAAGTTCAGGTGTGCCTGTCAGCAGCAACAAAATCAACAAACCCCATTTTTCTTCTGTCCCATATTCCCCAGTTTCTCATTAGTTGGTTGCAAATGTTGCTGAAGGTGAAGAAGAAAAAGAGCCCAAAACTGCTATGACAAATTAGGTTAATATAGTAAAGGCTCAAATAAAGAAGAAGATTTTCTTGATGCAGGGTTTTATAACTATAATTATTTTATTTTATTGTTTGCTGAGGAGAGTCAGAGTTTTGAACGGTACTGGCACGTAGCTATTTCCTCTCTTGTGAGAAAGATGGGAGATGACATGTCAGTGCAATTCTTTGTCAGAAATATACATCTGCATGAAGAGAGTAGAGTTAAAAATTTAATCTGCAAAGCTATTTAGAGAGTGGATAGGCCTTGACAGGCCTCCCAAATGTATTAAAAGAACAAGAACAGCAGAGTTATGGAAAAAAAAAGCTGTTGCAAGCAAACAGAATGAAACTAAGCTTTCTTGACAGAATCAGTTTGCCAAATGACTTTAAAATTGCACTATGTCTTGTAGTTTTTTTCTTAAATAGATTTTAATTTAAATGTATAAAGCAGAAGAAACTTGTTTAACTTCAGAGACCTGTACAGCTTTTTCTTAAAAAAGAAAAGAAAAAGACCCTCATAGTGATGTTCAGTCAGGTCATGAGGCTGATGAAGGAAGGATGGGTGGTGTTGAGGTTGAGCAGTGTCTTGGGACTCCAGAGAGCTGGCTTCAGTTCCTGCCTATAGACAGACTTTGTGTGTGACTTTATGCAAGCTGTTTGATTTTACTGAGCTCATTTTTGCAAGCATCTAAACAATATTCTGAAGTTTGGGTTCCTAGGTCACTGAAGTGCACGTGGAAATCTTACCCTTTTCACCACATGCTTGTCTGTGAAATGGAGACACTGTAATGGTTTAGTGGTGGTTTGTTAGAGTTAGGGGAGTAGGGTTAGGCTGAGGTTGGACTCAATGGTCTTGAAGGTCTTTTCCAACCTGAGCAATTAAAAAAAAAAAACAACCCAGAAACATGCCCTTTCTTTATTGGTCTTTTCTGTATATATAACAAGCCTTTGAGTTAGGGCATCTAAATTTAGGTGGTAGTCATCTTGCCTAAATAAAATTTTCTAAAAGTTAGACAGCTATTCTAATAAGCATATTTTTTTTTTTCTGCAGTCAAGAGTCAGGTATCTCCAGAGACCAATTCATTCCATCTGTTTTAGATGTGCCTATTAGAATGGGATGAATCACATTCTGAAAAGCCCTTTCTTTCTCCATTGCCTTTAGAAGAAATATTGATGATTTGATGTAGACTGTTAGATGGTTAAACCCAGGAATCTTGTACATAGTTAAAGGCAATTCTCTTGTCCATAACAACAGAGTACTCAGCACAAAGAGGTTTCTAACAGATTTGTTAAATAATACAGACTAGTCAAGTCATAGATAATTGACAACTGTTTCTGCTTCCTTGAAGCCAAACTTGTACCTCTCACATTTAAAGCCTGGCACTGCAGAAATGCCTACACAGTTTTGGACATCACATGCTTGATATGATCATATGGAGCTCCTTGCTGGAAGGGAGCCTTCAGGGCTGTCCAGCAGGTGGGTATTTGCTTCATGGCATGGACAAAGTAGAGGGTAGTTCCAACAGATGTTGAGTTCCTTGGCTTCTCTTCCTGTGCTATATACCTGCCTTACAGCATTACTTGAAGCATAAGATTTCAAGTACTGAGGAAAAAAGCACTTCATGGCTGTAATTAGAGCAACTCTGGCCACGTGTAACTACCAATCATGAAAAATGAAGTTCATATGCTGCTGCATGACCTCAGAAGACCTTTCATGAAACATTTTGTTGATATGAAACTGTGTCTTTCAAAGTAGTCTGCAGATTGAAAAAAAAACCAAAACAAAGTAAAAAGTTAAGCTATGAATGAAACAAAACACTTCCCTGCTCAAACAATTCTCTTTCACAGCAGACAGGGAGACAGCAACCTACACATGGTAAGGTTCTACTCACCAGTTATTGCCACATCTTGGAAGCCTCTGAGAATTCTGGGATGAGGGAGGTATAGAAACCCAAAGAGAACAGAATTAGTTTTCATAAATTTGTGTGGTGTTCCAGATAAGTGAACATTCATACAAGTGGACTCCAGTAAGTTGATAAGATTTCATTACAAATTTTAAACTATTTTCTTTCTTTTCTTTTTTTTTTTTTTTTTAATATAATCTAACAATGCTACTTTTAAGGCATTATTTCAGTAGAAAGCAATAAGTCATGAAGATTATTACAATATATTGCAGTATATATTTCCAAATAGCAGAAAGCAAAGACAAGGACTGTGAGAATGAATAACTGCTCAATGAAGGAGAAGATCATGTCTGAGACTATCTAAGGAACCTGAAGGTGCACAAGTTTATGGGACCTGATGAGATGTATCCTCAGATCCTGAGGAAACAGGCATATGAAGTTTCTAAGCCACTATCCATCATATTTGAGAAGTGTTTGCACTTGAGAAATGGTGAAGTTCCTACTGACTGGGAAAGGGGAAATATAACCCCCATTTTAAAAAAGGAAAGACCCCAACTTTGGGGTTGCCAACATAAGAAGGGCAGGTACCTGTTGCAGCAAGTCCAGAGAAGGGCTAAAAAAATTGTCAGAGAGCTGGAGCACCTCTCCTGTGAAGACAGGTTAAGAGACTTAAGGTTATTTAGCCTGGAGAAAAATCTGGAGAGTCCTTAGAGCATCCTTTCACTATGTAAACAGGGCTTATATGAGAGAGGGAGACAGATATTTTACAAGGGCATGTGGTGATAGGGATAATGGCTTTAAAATAAAAGAGGGTAGATTTAGACTACATGTAGGGAAGAACTTCTTCACTCTGAGGGCGGTAAGGCACTGCCACAGGTTGCCCAGAGAAGTTGTGGGTGCTCCATCACTGGAACTGTTCAAGGCCACTCTGGGTGGGGCTTTGAGCAACCTGGTCTAGTGGGAAGTGTCCCTGCCGATGACATGGGATTTGGAACTTGATGATGTTTAAGGTCCCTTCCAGCTGAAACCATCCTATGATTCTATCATATTTGCTCTTTTCCCCGGTATACCTGAATTCCCAGTTTAATCTATCAGTATGTAAGTCTTAAGTAGTTCACACAGTACTGTTGGTTCCCTTTAGGCTCCTTTTTCTCATTTAGGGAGATTCTACTTGTGGCAGGGAGGTGCTGCAATAGCATCTAGATTTACAGATTCTAAATCACAACTATAATGTAATCTGATCCACTCCATAATGGAAAGTAAAGATCTAGAAATGTCACAATAGGTTTTGGTTTTTTACTTGTTGGTAGAACCCACTTCTACTCCTGTTCATATCAGGGCCGATTCTTGCATGGAGACAATTGAAAGGAGAATTTTGGGGCACCTCTGCCTGTGAAAGTGTCTGTGCATGGGCAGATATTTAGTTTTCTCTATTAGTAAGCCTCCCATGCTTCAAGGAAAATAAAGGAAATAATTGTCACAGTGGTTTTCTTAACAGACTGGAAGAGTAGAGGGCTCTGGAGTGACACAGGAGTTCCACATCCACTAGTGTAGCAGATTAAAATCAGATGACTGAGAAATGGCAAAAATTAATTAGAAGGTGATAGAATTTGTTTAGAGTTCTGCTCATTAGCTCACAATATGACACAATTTAATGGCTTGCACTTTAAGTAAGCCTCTAAACTGATTTCTTTTTTTGTGTCTTCTTTCTTTCTAATGTTATTTCTCATTTGCTTATTTTCTTAAAGAACAGTAAGGAGGTTTTTACCACTGTGGCTTCCATCAAGTGCCAGTTCAGCCACAGTATTTACAGATTTGTAAGCACTCAAGCTCAGCTACTTAGAGAACTGCTTGAGGAAAAATGTTGTCTTTTTATGCTTTATTTCTGTGGCTTTTGATTCATGGATTGGGTGGTCGTAAGTAGGTCTTGTTGACAGGAGGAATAGATCTAAAAAGAAAGAGAATATGAAACAACACTTTTTCCTTCCCAAAAGTAACATTTTGTGAACATTGAAATCTTTGATACTCATAAAACTGGTGAGGGAAGAAGGGGGAAAGAGTTCATCTATTTTCTTTTCCATTATCATTCTGAACTTATCTATTTAAAAATAATATTTACACTATATTAGAATACTGTATTTTGGTCATACGGACTATTTTAGTGCAATGTAATAAATACTTAAGGTTTTATTATAACACAATAGAAATTATTGGAAATTAAATTAATAAAACCATTTTCATTCTTTAACAATGAACTCTTTCATAACCTTTAATGAGATTTTTACTTTTAAGACTTGGATTTTTGATTCAGATATAGCTTCAACCTCAATTCTGACTTAGAATGTCTTTCTTTTCCAAATGCCAAAACTACCTAGAGGACATATTTAGTTTCCTGAACTACTGTGATACCATAGCAGTGTCAAAATTACAAGAATACGTTGTATAAAAATAATACCAAGATTCCCTGAAGAGAAGACTAGGGAAAACTAAATGGATTACATAAGTGAGGGGAGAATAGAGAAGGTGAAGTAATTGGGAGGAAAATGCAGAGACTTGCACCTTAACTATAAATGGCAGGAATGCAGGGACTATTGTTTGTGGTTATAGCAATGAAATAGAGATTTCGAGGAGAAGCTGGAGGGATTCTGGATGTGATACATCTTGGAAAGTACTGGAACCCCTAGATTTGGTGTCTAAATATAATAATCATAAGGCATAGAGACTTTATTCTTTATCTTCAGCATCGTGCTGGGTAAATTTTTCATTTCTTGGAGACAAGGTTTTCTTAGGTAACTTCAGAAATACATTCCTTCTCTTAGCCTGTAGTTTAACAGCAGAGGTTGCTAAGAAGTCATTGTTAAATGATTTTTTTGCCTCTAGAGGGTGATTCATCTCATCCTAAAACAAAACAAAAAAATCCAAAGTATATCAGATGATTCACATTTGGAAGCACCTATTTCTTTCCTTTGAGCATAAAGGAGCTTTGGGTGATGATACCTGACCTAAACATATGACTCAGTCGAACTGAATTGTGTCCATTATTTCACACTGAATCCTGTCCCAGAGATGTACAGCTAAGGCCAGTGACTTCTAGTTATCATGACCTTATGCCTCTTTCCTTTAAGTTGGAAAATAAAATAATATTATCTAACCAAGAGAGTCTTTAAAGGATCCTCACTTAAACATGGTAGGACTGCAGCTATTGGAAGCATGATGTAATGTCAAGGAGTCTTATTCCCTTCTAGAAATATGTATGTGTACTTATGCATCTAGGAATATGTGTGTGTATATATTCCTAGATGTGTAAATAAACAAGGTTTTAAGAAAAAAACTTGTTTTAGAATAGATAACTTATTTCATTGCCAAGGACTTATCACTGAAGATACTTAAGAAAAAGGAAATAGCTGACATATTAATGCACAGATCATTAATATAAACAAGAACTTAGAGAAAAGGGGCCTGCCTTTGATTTTAAATATTTCCTAGGCACCAATATGTCAGTCGTAATCACTTTTTACATAGCTAGAATGCTGGTTATGATCTTAGATGAGCAGAAGTAGAAGGGATTTTTAGTTCTTATACTGAACTGCTCTATAATCTACTGGATCTAGATGTTCCACATTCATCCAGTCTTTAGTTGAACAAATTTTACTTTGCTTGGTTTTATCACAAAATCCAGAAGTGGATATAGAGCAGGATTTGTGAACCAGACAGGATATTAGGAGCAAAATGTAGCAATTCAAAGTGCAATTTAGTCAGTCTATTTTAACAGAAGTTTTGTAGAAAACTAAGTAATTCAAGATGTTAGAAAGTCTTCAGATAATAAACTGTTCTTCAGAAAGTAGCATCAGACCTTGATGAGAATAGGAATAAATTAATCTTTGAACATATATCATTAAGACAGTATCAAAATGTTGATGACTGATTTTAGGTATCGACAAATAAACAGTCTGCCTCTCGTTCTATCCACCCAATCCACTGACCAAGCTTATGCGTCTCTAAGAGACCTAAAGTTATTATAAATCATGTTTGTCTGGATGCAACATTTCAAGCTTATAGAAACACATACACTGAATGCCTCCATAAGACTTCAGGGTGTAAAATATCCTCAGGCCTTAGTTCCTACTGAGGAGTAATAAAGTATTCCTTGCATTTAGAAGCCTATGAAGGGCATAATTTTTATTCCCAGTCTTAGCTTTTAGGTGTCAGATTAATAGGGTGTAGAAGATTTAAAAGTAGCAACCTGAGGCCCTGAAAGCAGGATTCATCTAACCTAATTTTAGCCATCTAAAATTTAGTGGCTCAGTCCACACAAGCTGTGGTTCCTACTGTCATCTGAGACATAAGAGTTGCAGCTGGAATCCAGGCAGAATACTTCAGGGTATCCCAAATGACACTAAATGCTGGTGTTTAGCCAGCTGACTACTCAGTGTCTACTCCATATTAATTACCTAGGATATGATTTGGTTCCAGATTAATAGACCTAAATTTAGGTGATTGTAATCTAGGTGCTTCCACAGGTACTGCACGTCTAATCTCCCATTATTCATAATGGGAATTTAATCAACATAGTTCAGTTGCCTAAAAATGTTCATCTAGTGCCATTTGAGATGACTGAAGTTATACCCCTTGACCTTGTTTTTCCAGATCATGGATCTCCTGTATGTCCTGTACCCCATCCACTGTGACCATGCAGATATCTCAACCTAGAGAAAATCTGATGTGGTTATGCAGCTGAAGCAATCTTCAAGAGGTTTTTGGGAGCTTTTCTGCTGGTTAAATGGAGATGGCTAGTGACTGAAAGGGGAGCTTAGTCACATAGGGAATAATTCATGTGACTAGTGCCATTTGATACAACACAGGATTTATGGGACATGTACTTTTTCTAGAGCTAGACCTCAGTTTCTTCATATGTGATGATTTCCTGGCCTCTGATTATGCTTTGCTGAGTTCCCATGACCAGGATTATTCAAACCCAGTAAACTTTATTTATTTATTTGTTTGTTTTCTTCAGAGAAGTTCAAATGCGTGTTTTCACCAGTGTTTGCAGACATGTGCTCTTCCTTCTTTGAGCATGTCATAAGTGATCCTATTTTAAAAAGTGTTCAGTAGTATTCCCATGTCATTGCTCATGAGGAAAAAAAACTCTCAGGAATCTGTTTAATCACACCTGAAAATTAAACAGGATTATTTAATCAATGCTTAACTTTGATTCATATTCCTTGTGAATAACAAGTAAACTCATCTACTGTGAATCCTCCATCTGTACCTAATCTAAAAATGTCAGGAAAAAAAAAAACTATAAAAAAGTATATTGAGTAGAACCATGCAAGAAAGGAAAATTGCCACCAGAGGGAAAATTGCTGAAATGGTGATAGGAAGAAGCTCAAGTATTCAGAAGGGAAAATGACAACTTAGAAAAGTATAAAATGATAAAAGAAAATATAGGAAAACACTCAGGATCATCAAGAAGTCTGACCATTTTACCCTCTGACTGGGTGTCTTATTGTTGGTGGTGACCATGCCAATGTTTAGTTTAGCAACTCATTAATCTCAGCTATCTTCTGTGTTTGTTTAAGCAATGGATAACTGCTTTTTACTTTTAAGCTGCGTATATTCTGTGTATTTACATATTTCTTTGCACACAGGTGGTAGTGGCAAACGAAAGTGACACAGTGACTACTTCGCTAAGAAGCAGCATAGGCTCTTGCCTTCTCTCCCTTCCTCTCCCTGCTTTGATGTACAGCTTATGTATAACTGGCATGGGTCCAAAACCATGAATGATGCTTGGTGACTTGGTGCCCATATAGTTATAACCAATTGGACTGCTGAAGGGGAAAGAAGCAAATCAATAAATGCAGTCTTCTAACCCTCTGGCTGTCAGTACTATTTCAGTGTATTTAAAGGCAGATATTCAAGGGAAGGATTTCAACTGCTGTCTGTGCTGTTACCTACATTTTTCAGTCACTCTGCTCTTTCAGGAAGCACATTGGCAAGGTTTGCGATCTTCCTAGGGAAGCCAGCATGCTGGAAAAGTGGTTTCCTAGGGATAGCAATTCCAACCCCCACAGACAAATACCAACACTTTAACATATATTTTGGTATTTCTCTGACACGTTTCTTTGGACTGTCGTCCATTGTCTCTATTAAAGAGTGAATCCAATATATTCTTTTTTTTTTTAATAACATGTATTCAAAACACAGATGAAAGAACATACACCACTGCTTTCTCTACCTGGAGGATAAAATATTGTGTCATAGAAGAGAACCATTTTAGTTTCCTTCTTTGTGCTTTTTTGTAACACTGTCTACCTAAGCAATGATAAATAACCTCTTTTGGAGGCAAAACCTCAGCTTTTCTAGCTAAGTCATTCTACCTTTCACAAAAGAATTAAGATAAAACTGAGATAGAAAGATGATAAGTGTCTATATTTGTTCAGGCACTTGGCTAGGATGAGGAGAGGAAAAAATGTTAGAATTAACCCTTGTAATTTTGCCTGAAGTTCATTAGGGAGTTTTGAGATGATTGTACAAAAAGTTTAAACTCCTGCAAGTGGTTAGGGACAGTAAATTTACACACTGCACAGCTGCATCACAGGAAATAAAGGGGAAATACCTGCAGGCTGATGTACTTGCTGCTATGCTTTATCAAAAGCCTGACCCAAATAACTTGCTGGATTTCCTCATTGACTTAAGTTTCTTGAAAGAAATGAATGAACATCACTTTGTGATAACGGAAGAACCTGCACAAGGGCTGGGTGCCCAAGAAGATTTGACATGTTGAGACTGAAGACCTTCAGAGCAGCTCCAGATTCTAAGTGACAAGCACTCAAGAAACTTTAATAAATAGAGAGAGGATCTGATAACAACAGATCTAGATTTCAGTGACCAAATTTTTGTTGGTATCCTATTATAGGCATCTGTGCTTTGCTTATAGACCAATCCACTGACTGTTCTTACCTGCTGTGGAAATAAATTAGAATAATAAAATAATCAGAGAAAAAAAGGACCAGAGAAGCAATTCAGAGTAAAAAGTCTATTCAGCACAGCAATCTTTGTGAGTGTGTGTCTGTGCATGCTCATTGCTTATTCACAGACATATTTTCAGCAAATCTTTGTGCTTTGTTATTTATGGTGTATAATGGAACAGGTAAATCATGAGATCCTTACTGAGATGAACTGATGTTTGTAGAATGTTTCATGCAAGCATTTTTCTTTTTATTGTCATAATTAAACACCTTCAGGTTCAAACCCAACATTTTCTCAACCCAGAGGATAACCTGTGTTGAGAGAATGGGTTTGTGTCTTCTGATGGACTGACTATTCAGAAGTATTTTGAATATCTTACTGATTTGGATAACTGTGACCAAGTTTTCCAGACCAAGAAGTAAACACGAGTTTTTAAAATGGGAACTCCTAAATTCTGTTCTCACAGATGTTCCTAAGAAGGGATAACTACAGGTACTTAACCACAGATGACTCTCCCTAAAAGACAAAGGATAAATAATGACACACTTTGAGGCAGTGGGGAACAAAAGGAAGAATGAAAATGTTTGACCAACAGAAAATCATAGATGTTTTTCATGCCTATTGAATCACCTCTCCCAAGAACATGAAATGGATCATCAGGTCCAGCTCCTTGCTATAACAGTTATTCATATAATTCATACTTGGTCAGTCTTCCACCTAAAAAGGAACATACATTTTGTTTTCATTTAATCTCATTTTTTCTCTGTTTCCAAATGCTTTTCTTGAATTTCCATGGCCTAATAATTAGAATCTGCCCATAAGTTTGGATCTTGGTCAGCTTCTGCATTTGGGGTTTAAATCTGATTCAGCCCTAGAAGAATCAATTCACTGAAGTGCAAGGGTACAAGTACTGCTTTATTATATCAGGTACTTACTCATTCCCTGATGTTCCTTACTACATTGCCTCTGAACACAAGCTAAGGGATTGTATTAAAAACTTTAATGCCCCTAAAGTTAGATTCAGAATCTCAACTGATTCATATATGCAAAAAATGTTAATTACTTTAAGCCTAAAGCCAAGACCAGAGTTTTCTAAATCTTTCATAATGCACTTAACTATAACATAACCACTCTTATCCAGTCATGTGTTGATGTAAATTTATCCACTACCTTTTCTGCTTCCTTTCTTCCTTGGCTTGAGACAGATTATATCCCAAGCCTGTCCAAAATATTAAAGCTAACTCTATGCAGCATTTTTATGTATTTAAACATTTAATAAAAAGTAATTTATGCAATTTTAAAAATATTCATTAGTGTATGTCTGCAATTAAAAAATACTTTGGTTAGGATTTAGTTACTAGGAAGGTTTTGGTTTTGTTGTTGTTGTGTTTTTTTGCCATGTTAGCTTTGAGAAAACAGGTCACCTCTGCAGATAGATTGCAGCAAATCTGATTTATGGCCAAACCCTACAGAAAAGGAATCTCTATGAAATATTCACTTTGATTCAACTGCAGTGGGAAAATGCAAAAATAGAGAAAGCTCATGACATGATATGTGAAAATAATTCATTCTGCTGTATATAAAAAATGAGGGGATCCGGCAGCATCAATGATTCATCCTCTGCTAATACAAATTCAAAGTAGAGGAAATGCTGGATTTTGTAAAACAACAGCCTGACAAGAGTTAAGCTGCCAAGTATTGTTTCAGATCATCATTTCCTGAAAAATGGGAAGATGATTATTGTGTTTTCACCTGCTGTAGCTTCCTAGCACACTATTAGCCTGCACAAAGGGGTTTCTATCTAGTTTGCACCATCCACACACGTATTAAGATTGTGAACAGCTGGTGAACTGTTTTGTTACTGTTTTCGGTGCATGTCACTCTGTTTTTTTTCAAAGCATATCGTGTCCTATTATGCTGATGGAATTTTCTTCATCAACACATTGGGTCAGCTACTCAGTTGGTGTAAATCAGCATAGCTTCACAGAAGCCAACAGAATGATATGGATTTACACCAGCTGGGAATCTGGCCCATAGATCCTAAGATGAGCGAATAATTCACAGTGAATTATTTATAGGGTGAGTTTCACATGATTCTCTGTTTATGAAAAACTTCAATTTATTCTGAATTCTATGTACAATTGCTTCAGAATATTTCCTTTGGCAAAGAATCATTTGGACTGCAAGTATCTCAGTTTGCAGGTGATGGGTACTTTGTTCTTACATCATTCGTCATGATGTAAGATTGGGTAAAGAAACATGAGTTTCTCAGACTATTGCAGATGACTTCCTCTTGTACTTGCTCTTGGTAACGTGATAATTTAAAAAACAATAACTAATTATTATTTAGTGTTTTATTTTGCTTTTTTGAATTTAAGATCTAAAACCATAGAGGAGGTTCTGTCATACCATCTGTTGATAACAATTTCTTGACCACTGTGGAAGATCCCCTGAAATTTATAAATTATATACATTTCCAGATAGGCAGAAGGATGATATGGTGTATTTGGTGCAGGATACTTTTGGAATCCTTTCCAGACTTGCAGAGACCCTTCTTACCTGCCCAAGCAAGTCACTTTAGATTCTATACCACATTTTCCCTACCTGTAAGATTTTGGAGTAATTCACATATTTTTAGGTTTCCAAAAGCTGGGCAGTTAGTGTGATAAAACTGAGGATTTCTACAAGTTTCATGGTTAACTTGTCTCACCCACTTTAGACATGTCTTGGAATGAGATGAAGTTGACTAATTCTTTCCATAATGAGCTCTCTGCTGCTCTGAAACATTCATAGCCTTCCACTAATTGAGCTGGAAAAACAATACCGGAAAAATAAAAAAAAATTCTGATAAAAATATTAAAATTATTTATTATGCAATTGCAGATAACTGTGTGCTTTTAATGTACTTCCTTTTTTTTTTTTTTTTCTCTGAGGATGACACTGGCACTTTTAAATTTTAGCTTGAATTGCTAAATACTACTACAGAGGTAGCTCATTGGTTTGAGTTGTTGCTTCTGCTGTCCCAGTGACAATCCATCCTTGTTTAGTTGGGAAGAAGCAACCTGACAGTGAATAGTATTCTTAGGACTTTTTCCACAAAGCAACACTGAAGTGAAGTTGGATTCAGTTCCCTAAAATGAGGTGTCCAGTGCCATCTGAAGTGCCCTAGGACATATAGCACAGCCCCATGGGGTTGGCAGATGTTACACAGAATCCATAGAAGACTCTGGACAGTAGCTGAAGGTCAGGCACATTAGAATAGGGTGCCTTAGATGGAAGTAGAAACCTGTCAAATGAATCAAGATGCTGTAGAGCAGCATTCAAACCTCTTTAATGACACTTTAGAGTCTGTGAAGAATTTTACTTGAACTCCAGCTGTTGTTCTAGAAAGTTGTTATTCTCTTACATATAATTCTGCTTCATGCAGACTTCTTGAATGCTCTAGAGTGTCTTATTCAGAACGCCAACATTTAAGTGATGATCCCGTTTATGTATCAGCATTGAGCTCCAGATGGAGACTACTAAGTTTATGTATATTCATAAAGGTAGGTAGATGTGCCCTAGACACCTAAGATCTTGTTATAGTCAGTAGATAACTGGTAAATAGGAGTCAATTCAGTTTTATACAAAGCCACATCTAGTCTTATTTTAAATACCCACTACTTTTCCAGCTCTTGCTTCAGAATGAGAATCACACAGTGGTGGCATCACATTTGTCAGATCCATGTAGATGTTTCAAATCTCCTGATGTATTTCAGATAGTGGTAAATTCTTGTATTTAGCAAACTGACAGCTAAACCATCCCTGCTTGACTGTACTGACTAGGTTACCATGAACTATAACAGAAACTTAGACAGTTATCATACCTATAAATATGCTTATGTAAACACCTAAATTCAGCTGCCTTAAAATCACAAGCTCAACTCTACACTATGGAGAAATACACAGTGTGAGGTCAATCTGAATGGCTCGGAAAAGGCACCAATACAATCTGCTTTGTCTTAAAGTGCATCGGTCCAGGATTAGCACAATGATATCAATCTGCAGTCTTTGGACAAGACTGAGGACATTTGAGACGTTTATTTATGTGCCATTCTTTGCATGGGATTAATCTCATCCTACCTGAGATGCCTACAGCACAACTGTCTACATTTGAGGTGGATGTCTGAATGCTAATTATAATTGAAGGAGAGAAATATACACCTAGCTTACATTTTAACTTTCAACATCAGATTAAACTTCTTTTCACCATTATTTCCTCATTTTAAATGACAAAAGGAAGCTATTTCTTCAGCTGATACATCATCAGATACTCCTATAATGTTATACTAATTACAGCATTCTTATGTATGTGAATTTCTTCTGAATTTCAGTATAAAAAATACCACTAATCAAAATAAATTTAAAAATAATTATTTCAGCATAAGATCATTGACAGCTCCATTTCCAATATAAGATTCACAAGTCCCTTCATCCTAGGACGAAAAAGACAAACAAATGACTGTGAAAAAAAACATTAAAAAATGTCACTGTAACATTACCATATTTTTAGATACTCTTGTGGAGTCACACCTCTATATTAAACATACATAACTCAAGATATTCATTAATTGCCCTGGCACAAGGCAGTTTTGAACCCCAAAGCCATCCTCTGTTGTCCCTTTTTCCATTGGAGCAGCATCGTTATGTATCACAAATATAAGAAGTGATACAATTATTATTTCAACACAATGTGGTGTCTGCGAGCAGCCTTTATTGTGGGAAGTAGGTTCAGAAGGTAACAATTGTTGTATGCATGGCATGCCAATCTGATCAATAGACTGCTGAAGCATGTATGGCCAGCTCTGCCCAGCCCCACCATTTGCAACCTAATTAGCAGCTGCTCAGAGATGGGAAACAGGTGCAGATCCGGGCCCAGGCCAGGGAAGTCTGCCTATAATTAACAAGCTAAAAAGGGTCAGATATTGGGAAGAATATCAAATCTTGGTCCACTGGGGCTATCATGCTGGCCTCAAAGGCATAGTCACCTGAGATCTTAGGCATGCTAATGTAAATTATGCAAGCTTTCAAACAACATGGCTGCATAATCAGTTGGCAGGGAAGAAATGACTGGCTGTTTTTGTGTAGTTTAGTCTGAGTGGTTAAAAAAAAAAAAAAAAGGATTTAAACGTTCTAACTGTGTTGCTTTTTGTTTTGCACATAATAGTGATTTGCTGTTGAATAAACAGAGGAGAAAATGCCAGACTTGTCTACTGGTAGCAACAAAATGCAGGCATGTTATTTAGGTCTGAGATTTTATTTAATCACTGAACTGAGGGAACACTTACATATACAAAAAAAACAAAAACCAAAAAACAAAACCAACCAAACAAAAAAAAACCCAACCAAATCAATTCTGAATTAACAAGGATAACCCTGGTTAGCATTGTATAGGCACCTCATAGACTGGAAGTTGAAGTCTTCCTAATATTGTTATTTTCTAGCTATATTTGTAGAAAGTGTGAAGAACCAAATTACTTCTGGATAATAAAATGTTTGATGACTGGTTGATTCTGGCTATGGTGATGGTGCCCAGGGCATCAACCAGGGTTCCAGGTCTCATTGGGCTAAGGAGAATATTTACATGAGAGAAAAAGAAAGGCTTTTTATATGAGAGGAAAAAGGTAGGAAACTACCCCAAGGTACTTAAATGTATTGATGACTTGACAGAACTTTCTGGATGCCAACAGGTACTTCAAAGGAAGTAGTGTTTCCCCATGAGGAAAGGCATAATCCTTCAGTTTACCCTTTGAAGTTTATCTGATTAACTTTAGTTCTCAAGCAGAACAGAGGACAATCACATGCACTTATACTAATGAGCCCATATCTAATTGAGATATTAATATGTTCTCATACACAGACACACACACATGCACAAACTCGGGACCACCTTTCAAACAGTGGATATAGGGAAATCAAACTAAAATTAAAAATGAGAAGGAACCTCTTGGTCTCTTCCATTGTAAAATACCTGCACATGTCTTCTTTAAATGCATACTTTTAGAAAAAGAGCAGCCAGAGAATAATGTTTGTACCTGTTTTTTATTAATTTTTGCAGTGCTGGTCTTTGCCTGCCTCCTAAATGCTTATTTCTTTACTTAAAAAAATTAGTTATTTTACATAATTTCTCAAAACCACTATAAGAACTGAATTGAAATGTATAGTAAAGAGGAAGGACCCTTTTTTTGGGGATGGAAATAATACCCCTTTGAAAGTAGAAGTATTTTGTAACTAAAAAGGCTGTGAAATGTTTATAAATACGTAAAGGGTGAGTGCCAGGAGGATGAAGCCAGGCTCTTCTTGGTGATGCTTGATGACAGGACAAGGGGCAATGGGTGGAAGCTGAGGCATAGGAAGTTCCATTTAAACATGAGGAGGAACTTTTTCACTGTGAGGGTGACAGACACTGGAACAGGCTGCCCAGGGGGGTTGTGAAATCTCCCTCTCTGGAGATATTAAAAACCCGCCTGGACACGTTCCTGTGTGACCTGATCTAGGTGATCCTGCTCCGGCAGGGGGGTTGGGCTGGATGATCTTTCAATGTCCCTTCCAGCCCCTGACATTCTGTGATTCTGTGAAATCATTCTAGCTATTTGAATATTTTGAATTTCAGCTCTGGTTGCTCAAAGTTCCAGTTTCCAAACATTTGCCAGATTCTGATTTCTTGCTCTGCTTTAACATGGGAAATATTTCTAAGAATTATCTTTATTTAGTATTATTTGCATCATGGCAGAATCTAAAAACAGAAATAACAAAAAGAGCATGGTTTTTGAAGTGGAAGTTTATTCCCATAGTTATAAGGTTGATTAGACTTGAGTGTAAAACTCAAAGTAAAATTATTTTCAGGATATCCAGGTCACAGTGGGAAACGACCTCCTGGGAAGTATAGGGCATTATTAGCTGACCTGCCTGGGCAATAGGCAGCCAGTGAGAGGAACCACAAAATGAGGTGGAAGTCAAAGAGCCTTTGAGGATAAGCAACGTGTCCACATCACCACAGTAAGCATTCCTGCAGAGGTTGGAAATCTGCCCATGCTGTGTAAGGAAAGCTGGAGCAAGAGCCCTGGAACAACCTGGAAGTTTATTACTCTGATTTTTTATGTATGAGATTAGCTGTAGAAGTAGTGACTTTTTAAGAAGTAGCCTATTCCAGAGATTTGTAGCATGTATGGCCAAGCAGACCTACTTTGTCAAAGGGGTACCACTGGATATCACAGTGTTTATCCCTCCCTTCTGGTTTTCTGTATAAAAAAACTTCAGAGCAATAATTGTTCAGTTTTCAAAATTCAGAATTGTTTAGTTACAGTGAATCTGGTGGAAAACTATTTTACCTGGAAAATATTAAATGACCATACTTAGTCTAGACAAAAGAAACAGTGAAAGGGCAAGGGAAAGGGAATATTATTAGCTTTAATCAACAGATGGGGAATTGAGCCACAGTGGATTTAAAACATATACCCAAAATCATGTAAAAAATTGAGGCTGAGCTGTAAATGTATGCCAGGGCTCTAGCTAGTATATTTTTTTTCCCTTCCACTAAAGGAAATATCCATGTAACTCTAGATTAAATGTGAAAAGTAGCAAACAAAATATTACTGGGTTTTGATTCAATCATATAGTGATCATGGGAGATGCAAGCTGTCTTCACCCTTTAAAAAGCTAACAAGAATAGATATTAGATTAGAAAAAAAAAAAAAGGTGTTACATTTTATTCACATTTTGTTTATTTTTCTCACTCACTAGAGGAAATCTAGTAATATATTTGCAGAACTACCTCATTTTTGCATGATGATCTTGTTATACACTTATGTCCAGAAAACAGCTTAGAACAACTAACTAGATTTTTAGTGATCATTTTCTCAGTCTTGTCTGTGGTACTCCAGAATATTGAAGGTTAGTGATGCTGATTAAGAAGCCTGAATGCATTTTTAATTTTGATTGCTGTTTTTTTAATAAATCTCTTCTTTATTTCTTCCTTTTTCTTAACCTGACAGTAACAATGGCAGGAGTTGCATTGTACCTCTCTGTGGCCCAGACTGCAGTATAATGTACATTGTCTGACAAAGCCCCACAAAGCAGAATACAAATAACTCCTTATCATACTGGAAAAGGGAAGCAGTGTGGAATTTCTTCAGTATCAATAGCTTCAGCTTCATGAGTCTTCTGAGAGAAAAGATTTCAAGAAAATAGAAAGAACTTTATATCTGGAGATAATTTGGAGATGGAAAGTATGACTGTCATTTGAATTTGACAGCCTGAATTCCCAAGACAAGGCTTTTTGATTATTCTTGTTCAAAAATTTCAGTGCTGATTCTAGAATGACACCCTTTATACCTAACATACAAAGTAAAGGAAATATTTATCTATATTCTGCATATGTGAAGTTACATACAACACACAAGAATACCTTTTCAAGTCCCAAGTGACTTGAAGTGATTAATTAATCATTACAGGATAGCTGGGACAAGAATATTATCTCTAATTTAGAAGCAGCAAAATGGATGAAAACAGTTGAAGTGATTTATTCAAAGAGTAAGAAGCCAGCAGAGTAAAGGAACTAATTATGACTCATTTCTAACTCTTTTTGTGATCCATATATTCCCATAAGTTATTGAACACTATATTGGAACCCTGCACACAAACAGCTGTGAACTTTAAGATAATTCACATTGAATTGACCTCTAACTCCATAAGGGTTTAGCTTGTATAAAAAATCCTGTCTGTACAATCACATTTTGTAGCAGAAACTCAAATAGAGAATAAAAAACTTTAGTGTTTACCATTGAGTTATAATTATCCCTATACACTTCCATGTCCCAGTAGGTGTGTAACACATAGATAATAATTTGTTGGTCTAATGAAAGCTATCACCACTCTTTAACCAGCCTTATTTAATTTCTGTCCTTAGAGCATCATAGCTAAACTAACCATACTCTTGTAGTGTTAGTCAGAAAATCTAATCGGAGTCATTTGAGTTATGATGATCAAATGGAAATCTTGGCATTTTTAAAGTGATTAAACTGAAGGTATCTTTCCAAAATAAACATCTATTGCTACAGAATATAGCTCATGCTTCTTAGGAACAGATATTCAGCAGAGTGTTTGGCTCATAGAAAATCTACTTTCTTCTCTGAAAATGTATCCCTACAGGTTGTTTTTTTTTAAATTTCATTCACTGCTACTGTCATTAGCTGTGTCTAGTCACCATTACAAGCACCAGACAAGGCAATCCAATGCTGAGGCACTAAATTATTGCCAACCCATTTGTACCATCTGCTGCACAAGTGTCTGTTGATGGAAGGGATGGTGGGGCACCTGGTGACCATGATGGCAAAACAGCATTTGTAGGGGAAGCAGGGAACAGCAAAACGACTGCATAAACAAAGCATTGGGGTAGGCAAGAAACTGAGATAAGCAGAGACTCCAAAGCAAGGAGCAATAAAACTGATGCTCTTCTGCTTGGCCATTTTTAGAATCCCAAATGCATACGTTGCAATGGCCTTCTCAGAAGCAAGGGAAAAGTTGAATTTTGCCCCTTAAAGGTTACAGAAGTAAGACTGTTATATTGCCACTACAGGAAATCACAGATAAAATAAAGGGGAAAATATAAAGAAATAGGGAAAGGGTCTGTGGGGAGTCAGTCTTCCTCAGCATCTGTCTGGAGGAACAGGGAAGAAAGGGAGAATTGGCTGATGCTGCTGTGAGGGGTGTCTGCTCTCTCCTTTAGAGGCAGGTTGTGTTTCTAGGGCTTGGTGTAGAAATAGCTGGCAATGAAATTAAGGATGTTTTTGCATTATCTGTATATAACCTGTTTTCCTCTTTTGCTTATATAGAGCAATGTGAATTCATCAGTACTTTTTTATTTTTATAAACCAATAATGGAATAAAGCACAAAATGCTCACCCTGAAATCTGTCTGATTCTACCCTTACAGAATATTATTTCCCTGTAATTCTGCCTATACAGCTCCTAAACTAAAACATCCTCCCATCTCTAGAAAAGGCAGGGCTTTTTTATTTATGACATGTTGTGACTGAGTTAATTCTTGTTTTTATATATCTGCAACCATTCTCTGTGTACCTGATAGTTACCTGTTCAGCTTTTCTTCAGAAAATTTCAGATGTCTCCTATCATGTTCTTCTAGCATTCATGATGAACATCACTGAATGTAACTGAGTTGTTCAATGACTTTTAAAAATATTTTAAAATAATTTGGTATAAACCACATTCGGGTGAACTTTCTTTTCCTGGTTCTCTAGTTCATTCTTGCTTAATCTCTCTCTGAAGTGACATGGATTTGTAGCATGAACTTTAAATGTATTCACTTTTGTGAGGTTCACTGCTAGGGCAATGTCATGCAATAGCTGAAAATATTACAAATTTAAGATAAGGCCACTCCTTAGTGGACTTTCAAGCCTTTTTGTGTTTATTTGTATCCATGAATTACAAGATGCAAATTTTACATTCTCTAGCTGACTTCCTAAAAAGTCTTATTTTAATTCTTTTCTTTTTGGTCCTTTCCAAGTAATGCTCTGAACACAAAAAACCAAATACAGACATGCTATATAAAAGTGCAGTTGTCTTTGTTATTTCTATGTCTGCTCCACATGTTTGGTTGTAATAATAACTTGCGTCTGTATGTCTAAAATACTGCAGAAGGATTGAATAGACCTCAGGGTCTGAATTAGAGAACAAAAAGTCTAATATGTAGTGAAGCATCTTACAAGGCATTCATACATCCTGTAGGAAGGAGTTTTTCTCAGGACCACTAGTCTGGATAGTTGGAGAATTTGAGGTTTACAGTTTTCATGAGACAGGCTATCAGATTTTGTTTCCCCATAATGGTGTCTCAAAAGTCTCTGCAAATGTTTTCTCTGTTGTGGTTTTTTAATCTTTTTAAAGAATTCTGTGAACATTTATATGTCTTGGACCAGCTTCAGCAGTCTTTGAGGAACAGCTGATTCTCTCACCTCCAATTCAATCTCATCTTTTCAATCTTTCCTCATTGTCACATTTACTGTATCTCTAAGGATCTTTCTTACTTCCATCTAGACCCACTTGCTATCTTTATTGACATACATTGTCCATCTGATGCCTCGGAGTAAAGTGAAATTATTTGACTTCTTTTAGAAATCTTCTTTATACTTCCCAGCCTGAGAGTTAACTCAGAAACAGAATGACAGAGATGAGTTACTGTTTCTGTAGTATGTAGGTATTTTTTGGAGAAGTGCTAGCTACTCAAACATCTCCCATTCTGCACCAGCACAATTCATTTTTTACTGTGGGTTTTTTGAATTACATCTATTTGTGATGACAGTTTAGACTTCAAATCCTTTCTCTGGCACACTTTCAGCCAACCTAACTGGAGTCGCTCATCAAAATTAATAACTCTGCTCTCCATTTTGCACCTAATGACAACATTAAATTGTACCTGATTCATTTAATGTCTCTATCCTACCATGTTGGAGATTTTATGCTAGTGGAGCTAGTCCTTGTCCATCAGGTATTTGTGCTGTTTCACGTATCATATCACAGCCTCTCTCATCTCTCATTATATTAGTGGGAAACTCAAATGATAATGTAACACTGAGTTACAATCTTTCATGTAGGTTAATCAGAGTGTTCTGACCAGTGGTGCAGAGTCCAGATGGCAACCTGTAAGTAGTGGTCTTCCCCAGGGGTCAGTTCTCGGTCCAGTTTTATTCAACATCTTCATCAATGACCTTGATGAAGGGATAGAGTGTACTCTCAGTAAGTCTGATGATGATACTAAACTGGGAGGAGTGGCTGATACACCAGAAGGCTGTGCTCCCAACGACCAAGATCTGGACATACTGGAGATCTGGGCAGAGGCAAACTTAATGAAGTTAAGAAGAATGATAAGCGTAGAGTCCTACACCTGGGGAGGAATAACACCATGTACCAGTACAGGTTAGGGGTAGACATGCTGGAAAGCAGCTCCATGGAGAGGGAACTTGGCATCCTGGTGGACAATAAGTTATCCATTGAACAGCAATATGTCCTTGTGGCCAGGAGGACCAATGGTATCCTGGGGTGCATAAAGAAAAATCTGTCCATCAGGAAGAGGGAGGTTCTCCTCCTCATCTACTCTGCACTAGTGAGACCACATCTGTAGTATTTTGTTCAGTTCTGGTCTCCCCAGTTCAAGAAGGACAAGGAAATATCAGAAAGAGTCCAATGGAGAGCTATGAAGATGATGAAGGGACTGGAACATCTCTCTTATGAGGAGAGCCTGAGAGCCCTGGGGCTGTTTAGCCTGGAAAGAGAAGACTGAGAGGGAATCTTACTAATGTTTACAAATCTCTGAAGGGTGGGTGTCAAGTAGAAGGGCCCAGTCTCTTTTCAGTGGTTCCCTGTGATAGGTAAAAGAGGTGATGGTAGCAAGGTGAAACACAGGAAGTTCCACCTCAACATAAGGAAAAACTTCTTCACTGTGAGAGTGACAGAGCCTGTAGCAGGCTGCCCAGAGAGTTTGTGGAGTCTCCTTCTCTAGAGACTTTCAAGACCCACCTGGATCTGTTCCCATGTGGCCTGCCCTGCGTGCTCCTGCACTGGCAGGGGGTATGGACTTGATGATCTCCGGAGGTCCCTTCCAACCCCTACCATTCTATGATTCTGTGATTCTATGATTAAAAAGCATGTGCATGGTCTGAATGAGTCCTTTGATCTCTACTATTTCTGCTAAGCTTCTCTACTAGGTATGCATAACAGGCACATACCATTACTTGGACCAGGAATCTGAATATACTTCTGGGATATAACCTAAAATATTTTACATTAGGGGAGTATTACAAAATGATCCTGTATCACATTCTGCCCTGAGCTGACCTTAGCACATTTCAATAGTAGGATTATGAAACTGGAGAGAAATTATATTAACTGAGTACTTCCCAGAGGAAGTACTTTCTTTAGTAGAATTAGTAGAATTTTCCTCTCAGTTATAAGATTCCAGAATCTGCAAAAATAAAACCTTACAAACCATTATGGAATGACTTTATCATTAGAGATGGAAGTATGATGCAATAAAAAAGGACAAGCATTAATATCAGAATTGAAAAGCTGTTATGAATCAGTGTTAATTAAGTCAACAGATTGATAAGGATTTGGATTGAAATTTCAGTGTGTTGTGAGTTTTAGCTCAATTTTTGACTTTGTCAGGTTGGGTTTAGAAATTTAGGGTTACGGATTTGGAATGCATAGTTTTTTGTTCCAAATGCATTTGCAACACCTCGCAAAAACTGCTGAGGATTTTTTTTGTTTAGCTTTGTTTTAATGAAGGAACAAAAATGTATTTGCAGAACTTGGAATGGGATTCAGATTTTAAAAACCTGCTTTTCTGTGCTATTTGACTGCAGAGTTCCGGCTTTAGACTTTCCTGAGCTTCTTGTTTCTGTGTTCTACACAGAGTTATATTTTTATTTTCTTGAATTCTTCTGTTAAAAAGTTAATACAAATCAAACATAAGTTTTAGCTGATCTCATAACAAAGTTTTTTTTCTCATAATCAGAAGATTCAATTTCACAATGTCTCCAAACACATCTAGAACCAAGCCTGAGGTAGAAGAAAATACCTGAATAACAGTGATAGAACATTTTCAAATAGTGATTTACTGCCTTGGGAGAGAGTCTGTAATGTGCCATAGCAGGAAAAAATTGACAGCCTTATTTTATGAAGTAAAACAAGTATGCAGTTTTCTGTGATAATCAAGAGCTGTTAAGCCTTTTCCTATCTTTTTTGGATAAGACATAAAATTAAGGTTCTGACCATATCTGCCATTAGACATTCAATAGCACCTTTCATCTAGCTGTGTACCTCTCTTCCTCCCTCGCTACTGATGTGGTTTTCTGCCCTTCAGTGCTGGCGTTCATTTAGCTGTCCCAGCATCTGCATTCTGTTGAAATATATGTGACTCTAATTTGCCTACGCAATGACCTACTTTAGTTTCTTCTGGAAAAGCTAGTTTTTGTTTCTCAAGCTGTACCATGGTGTGTTTCAGCTCTACTTGTCAAACAGAGGTTGTTTTCCATCCAAGAGGGAGCTGCAAATGTAATCCAAGATTTACATACACTGCACAGTAAGGTTGGCCTTCCATTTTTATGGTAAAGTACCAATTAGCTACCGACTTGGAAAAGACTATGAACTCCAGATAATCTCTGAAATCAGAAAACTTTTTACTACTGTTTGAAAATGTCTGAGAGGTAATTCAAATATTGGTTTACCCCTAGGTCATTCCTATAATGTCTAAGAGGGACAAAAGTAATTCATCTGAACATGAAATTCATAAAATAATAACTGTTTTTATATCCATGACAAATCTTTGTTGATTTCAGAGCAGCTGGGTAACTTTGACATACAGGCAGCCGCTCATGTAATCCAGAATATTGTCTTATTTTCATAATAGCAGAGTTTGCCTTAGGGTTTACTGTTAATTAATCATGTCCAAATATTAACTGACATCCGTTCTTGGGTGTGAGCAAAACTCCCCCCCAGGGCACCTCCTCAGTGGAAAATTTAGCATTTCCATTTAGAAAGTGAAAAGGATGAAATGCTCTAAGAATTAGGGCAAGGGAAAAAACATCTCGCATTAGCTGGGGGAAGACAGGGAAAGACTAGTTGGCTCCCAGGAGCCAGCTGAGGAAGAAGTCGTCAGTTTTGGTATAGATTGAAAGAAAGGAGAAAGGAAGAACAAGTAAGGAGCTGCCATGTTCCCCTGGAATCACACTAGTGTAAACCCAAATGGACTCTAATGTGAGTAGACAACCCCACCTTTGATCAGTATTACATTAATTGTACATTTTTGGTGATCTGTATCATTTAATGAAATTACTACAGGCTTACAGCAGAGAAAACAAGGATAGACCTAAACCTAGTGAGAAAATTCCTTTTGTTAGGAGAATAATTTGCATGAACATGTGCAAATGGAATCTTAACATAAAACCCCAAGACTCACTGAAGTTTTTGGAAAACTTAAAAATGGTGTGAAAATGAAGAATGAATGTTTCAATTATTTTTCTTTCATTTATAGAAGAACTGAAATACTTAAAATGACAGTCCTATGGATGAGTTTATTATAATGTACATGCAGAAAGAACACACATTGAAACAGACACATAGAGGTAATTTGAAGTCTGTGCACAGAGAGATTTCACTTCCACTGTTTCTTCGTCCCATTGTACATATATATTGAAAAAAACCCCATCACCTTAAAGTGCTGATTTCTTTCCATCAACTATTAGAGAGTGTTACTCACCAATGCTCTTAAAATGTCTTCTATGCAAATATCTATTTCAGAACCCTCTTCACAAGGGACTCTGCTCCACCTGGCCAGGAGTATTTCCCTGCCTAAATGTTAAAATGTCTCAACAGTGTGGGCTAACACACATTTTTAAAGGTCTTATAGGTCACATCTTTAAAGGTCACCAAATCTGAGTGGTCTGTTACCACAAGACATGCTTCTGATGTAACAGGCAATTCTCTATGCAATGTCAAGTCTTAACTACTAAAAAAGTATGTGCCTTATAAAGAATGTTTTAATACCATACCCCCCCCAAAAAAAAAAAAAGAGTTCAGAAGTGCAATGGCTTGGAAGATGTGGTGGTATTAATTAATTGAATTAGATTTATATGTGCAGCTGGGTTTCTTTATGTTAAAGATGTGCATGATATAAAGAAACTAAGATGAGATGATGCATTCTCAAGTTTAGTTCAATACTAATGCTGAAGCAGAAGTTGTACTTTCAAGCAACACCTATTATACCATCCTCTTACAGACTTTGCACTGAGTTCCCTGTGTCTGAAGTGACTGTATTACTAATCTAAAAATGCCTAATAAAGAAGGAGCCTATCAAAGAAATGAAGGTCCCTACTGCATCAGTATACCTGCATCAAGATATAGCCAGCAAGAGCTGGTGCTCCAGGAGGTCACAGCCTTGCTTTCAGAACAAATCTGATTTTTTTCAGAAATTTCTGGTCACTAAATGTACAGGTAGATGATGAGTTAAAAATTATACAGCTTATTGAAAGCTGTAGTAAAAAGTAGAATCCATTCACTCACATAGTGTAAGATTCTCCAGATAAACATATGTTACTCCATGTTTCCTGCTTGAAAACTTGACTGTTCAAGCACATTTTACTTTGAGGCACAGATGGGTGGTAGCAATTTGCTTACATTTCCATACTTGGCCATTGAATAATCCAGGAATAGAATGAACACCACCATTTCCATCTCTCACTTGAAATTTCCCCTTCTTACATTTCCCAGTGGTAATTACAGTAAGTTTTGGAGAGTTTTTTTTTTTTCTCAAAGGTATATTGACAGTGGTTTGAAACTGCCTTTTATTTCTTTGCTGACTGCAATGTTTTTGTTTAAATCACCCGTTACTATTATATCACATCTGGTATACCGTGTCCAGTTCTGGTCCCTGCAAGATAGGAAAGACATTGATAAAGTGCAATGGCTTTCATGGAGGGCCACCAAAACAATCAGCATTAGAGCACTTGCCCCGTAAGGAGAGACTGGGCTTGTTTAGATGGTGGAAGAGATGGCTTTGAGTAGCTGGGGTAATGAGGACAACTAATAACAGCCCTTTGAGTAAGTATGAGGAAGGTACCAAGGAGACAGAACCAGAGTCCTCAAAGTGGTGCATGACAGGAGGATGAGAGAAAAATGACATAAGCTAAACCAGAACTTTAGACAAAATGTAAGGAGAAACTTCCACAATGAGGGCAGTCAAAAATGGAAGGGGTTGCTCAAAGTGATTATGCAGTCTCCCTCCTTAGAGGTTTTGAACAGCCATCCAGATCAAGCCCTGAGCTACAACTATACCTGCTTTGAGCAGGAGGTTTGACTGGAGGCTTCCTGAGGCCCCTTCCAAACTGCATTAGTGTATGATCCTGTACAACTGTGCATTTACTATACGATTCTGCAACCCCAGTACAGATGTAATTTGTATCCTGCTGTGTTGTTTGTACACACATCTTTTCTTCTTTCTCAAAGAATCCCTTGTCTTGAATTTATACAAAGCTCCTTTTATCTCACATTAAAAATTGCTGATGTTTCTGATGTTTTCTTGTATTATATTGATAGGTTCTCCCATGACCTATGGCTAAGAAGTCATTCCTAGATGACACTTAACTTTAGTCTCTCTTGTAATCTTTGCTGAATTGCTTTCTTGCTCTTGTAAAATGTATTCAACTTCACAGATATGCGACAGATAAGTGAACGTTCTGGCAGATTCCAACCTCAGGAAAAGAAACCATTTTAAGTCTAAATTTGTATCAAGCTATCCCTCCCTGTGTGTACATATTTTGACACCTTCGTCAACACAATTTCACTGTGCTTTTATGGAGTATCTATATATTTCCTGAAATCCCTTAAAGTAGATAAGCAAAATTCAGACACTTCTCCCAGTTTATTGAGTTTTCACAGCTCCATTTATAGTTTAGTTACTTCAGAGAGTTTTGGAACAAAAGCTGGAGATAGGAAGTGAGGGCTTTGAAAAAGTTGAAAGAGAAGCAAATGTACATTTGTTTGCAGATATGAATGTGAGTATATGCGCATGCATGTTTCTATTACACAGTCTCCTTCTCCTTCTCTTTTACAGACCTTAGAATTTTTTATATTGTCAAGCTCCATGCTGTAAATCCAAGTCTGGCTTGAGTTACAGCAACTCAGATAGAGAGGTTTGTCACTTCTACTCCTTGAAGTTTGACTGAACAAATGAAATACCGCTTTCATAAAATATGCTAGGGACTCAGATTAGGATTAGAGTAGGCAAAAGGTGACATCCCAATGCATAATTACTCAACATGTTTTACTGAGGTAGACTGGAAATTGTACTGATTGGTACTGATATCCTTTCAACAGAAAACTGCTTTTTTTTTCAGCTTTCCTATGGAATGAGGCATTCAGTGCAGCATTCATGGCTGAAATCCATTGCTGCCTAGGACACCAAAATAATATAAAGACATGAGGAATGTATTCATATAGGAATTCAGGAGGCAACACAACTACATCTGTATTGGTAAAATGAACAGCCAGTTACAGTTTTCTGGCTCATAGGCCAAATGACTGGATGTATCTCTACTATCAAATTCTTTTAACCTTTAAAATATAATAGCAACACTTGAAATTCCTGTTGAGAATACTCCATGGCCTGTGTTGATTCAAAAACTGTGCTTAAATATTGCATAGCATTATGCTAGTTTGCCTGGATAAAAAATGTCTCAGGTATTATACCAAAAAGACAATGCAAAAAGGTTCTAGTGCCTGTGCCTAGGATGGTGTTAAAATTACCAAAACTGACAAAATTCAGGTGCCTGAGAATCAAGCAAAAACTGGGAAAAGCTGTTTTAATGGTAGGACTAAGGAAGAATATTCCTCTTAAATTGGATCTGTGGTTATAAAAGCTCATAAATTTATTTTGTTAGTCCCTTGTTTGATCACTGGTGTGTATATCAGAAAATCATGTCTGGAAGCAAATTGATATGAAATTAGACAGGTTTCCACTACCACTGTAACATATTTCTGAAGATAATGAGGACTTAAGAGACAAGTCCCTTAAGTGATTACCATTTATGTGTGCTAGTTCGCTGTACATTTTGTAAATGTGACCAGAAGAAGATAAAACACAAAAGGAATTTTTGAAAAAATTAAACATTTTAGAAAGAAGAGTAGGGAAATAGGAAAAACTGGAAGAATAAAACCTAATGATTCTTCCAATTCCATAGATGTATGTGGTCCCCTCAAACCAGCTTTGAAAAGATCTAAAATACACATTTTAGGGGGTTTTTTTTGTTTGTTTTGTTTTGTTTTTGTTTTTGTGTTTTTGTTTTTGTTTTTGTTTCCCATTTTTTATTTATGTTTTGGGTTAGTTTTATTTTTGTTTGTTGGTTTGTTTGTTTGTTGGGTTTTAATTTTACTAGTACCAGCAACTTTTTTTTTGCCATATAAAATATTAAATGTTGTTATAGGTGTCAAGTCAATCATTTTGCTAGTTAGTTTGTTTGGAAGGAATAATAGCCTCTTGTTTAGAAATTATAGAGTCATTCCTGAGTCACTTTGTGTGCCTGTCTGGCATTTCCTGTGTGTGGACAGTCCTGTCCTAATGTTACCTAACAAGGATCTCCACAGGCAAAGAAAATTTCAGGAGCCAATAGAAGTCTTAGTCTTGTACGGTACAAAGTAAATAATGTACAGCTTTTGAGAAGGGGGAATATTTATTGTTCTGGTTTGTTTTACATGTCATCCTTCTCCAATAAATTGTTGCAGACTATCAGCAGCTCATGCTGTTGGAATTGCAGCATAGGCTAGTTATAAGCATGTTTATTAAATGCTACAACAGGGGAATAAGCCAGCTTCAACATGTCATGTCATATATGACTATTGATTGCTACACATGTCTAAGTAAAAACTAGAGGATAATGAAGAATCCAACAGAAAAGCCATGATAAGCAGTGATCCATGGGTGAGACAATTATTTGCTAACCTGTGGTGCCTTTCCTCCACTTCATGTCTGCTGCTTTTTCCTCTTCTTCCGCACATACAGACTGGGACACATGTGGAAATGTGAGTGCCTACTGAGGCCAAAAATAAACCTTTGCAAATAATGATAACTGGAATCAAAAAACTTTGTTTGAGCATCTTTATACTGAAGGGGATCAGGATTGTTAACACTAAAAGAAAGAATAGGTGGTGGGAAGTGCTGCTCTGGCAAAGTAGCATGCCACAGTTCTTGTTAGTGTAGGACCAAAAACTGTTGCAAAACAGCTGAGAAAGAGTGCAACAGAATTTACCGTGTGGATAAGGATGGCAGGTAGGAAAAGTGGAGACTAAAGCAGTAACAGTAATAATTATATATCACTGCAAAAAATACAAGAAAGAGACAGAAAAGAACCATGCGTAGAGGCACCATACAAATTAACACAACTTCCAAAATGCTGTATGGATTTTAAAAGGGGGTTGAGAAAAGAATAATTAGCAGTAAAAGGGGAAAAAAATACTGAATTATGAATCTTCTTTTTCAAACCTGGGGCAGACATTTTCAAAGGTGCTGAAATGAATGTGCTCTCAGTAGTTAAATCCCTTAGCTAGTTTTGAACATTTTCATATTGCTGCTTACTATTGGTTTCCTAGACCCATCATTAGGTCCTTAAATCAAAGAAAACTAGTTTTCAGAAAAGCTGACCTCTTCTTGAAGTTATTCAGAGTTCAGTGCTTTTGAAGATCAAGTCACTTTGATTCAGGTCTTGGGTACATAGCCTGGGTATTTTGACATCCAGGGGCATCTTGAACAAGTGTCACAGGGTTACAACCTTCATGTCTACTCAGTGCTGCAAAATGAAAAGAAGGTCTCTCTGTAAAAGACAGCCTGGTACGATAGGAATATTGAGAGCCACATTATGGTCTCACTGCCTTGACGTGAGGTAGTTGCAGGAAGGACAACTAATTCCCTGCAGGCTGCACTGTTCTGCTCAGATGTTTTTCTGCATGTCAGTCCAGGTGGGAAGGTGCACAGGAGTGGAAAAAGAGCCAGTCATGAGGCTGACCTTGCAGATAGGTGACTGGCCCACATTTCAAATGATTTGTATTATTTCCTCATTCCACGATTCCTGGGTCAAGACTGGCCCAGAATATCTCTTTGCCTTACTTCAAAGCAGGGCAAGGAGCACTGCTGAAAACTGATGGGCTATTCTGCCATCCTGGGGAAGAATCTATGATGTAATCTTATCTGAGGGTTCAATTCCTTGGTTGTGAAGAAAATAAATAAATAAGAAATCCTCTACTCCAAATGGTTGTCCTTAGAGGACTTTTATCTTTCTCAGTTACTGTAATGCAGGCCAAATATTGGTTTTAGTTCTCATGACAGCCAAGGAGACCTTAGCCATTCTTTAATTGTAGACTGGTCTAGCCTAGCCTCTTCCACAGTCATGTTTGCAAAAAAACGTCCAAGGACATCTATTAGAAGCTCATGTCATCTACTGAGGTGACTAAGCATTGTAAATATATATAGGTTGCTTCTGTGCTTATTTAAGTGATGAAATTAAAAATCTGAAGACATGCATTTTACAACTGTTGATGCTTGTGTGATTTTCAGATAGTGACAATATACCGCTGGAAACAGTGAGACAATTAACATCATCTTTAAGCTCCATTTTACCACAATGTTTCTTCCTTGTACAATTGTAATTTGTTTGTGCAGTGATCCCATGTGTTAAACTTTCCATTTCTCTCACCCTTTCATTCCCTTTCTTCTTTTCTTCTTTTCACCCCTCTCTTTGGCCAAAAAATGTTATTTTTTTCCCCTCTCATCTCATAATTTCCTTTTTCCTTGACTCTTACTTTTTTAGCCATCATCCTTAAGTGAGCTCACATAGCTAATGATTTTGCATTGCAAGAGTTAGTCAAAAGGAGGAACAACTGTCTTCCTTTGTAGCTTTGACATTGCATCCTAAGATTAGGAATCATAGAATCAATCTGGTTGGAAGAAACCTTCAAGATCATCAAGTCCAACCATTAACCCATTACTCCCAAATCCACCACTAAACCCTGTCCCTTATCACCACATTTACATGTCTTTGAGACCTCTCCAGGAATGGGGGCTCCACCACTGCCCTGGGCAGACTGTTCCTGAGCTGACAACCCTTGTATGGAAGACATTTTTCTAAATATCCAGTTGAAACCTCCTCCTGACACAATTTGAGGCCGTTTACTCTTGGGTTATTACTTGCTACATGGGAGAATAGACTGAGCCCCATCTCGCTGCAACCTCCTTTCAGAGAGTTGTAGAGAGCAATAAGGTCTCCCCTGCATCTCCTTTTCTCCAGGCTGAACAACCCCAGGTTCCTTAGTCACACACAATATGTGTGTTCTAGACCCTTTACCATCTTCGCTGACTTTCTCTGGACATGCTCCAGCACCTCAGTGTCCTTGGGGTGAGGGATCCAAAACTGAACACAGTTATTCGAGGGATGGAAAGGAAGGATGACCTGGAAAAGAAATCAATTACATTACATCATTGAACAGACTAATACTGCTGCTCTTCCTACCTAAGAGTGATTCTTCAGCTTAGACAAGTATGAAAGATATGATGTGGCTCAATTCCATAATGCATGAGGAAAGTGATGGAGTGAGAACCGGGAACCTGCCTATCAGAAAACAATGGAAAGCAGAATTCAGTTTCAATAATTTTTGCTTTAATGGCTTCACACATCGACTGTTAAAGGGCTGCAGGGAGCATTGTGACTGTCTCCTCTGACCTCTTGCATTACACGGGCTGCTGAACTGAGCAAATTGATCTCTACAGCAGGCCCATAACTTGGGTAGATCTTGTATGAGATACTAACATCAGCACAGGGTGAGAGCATCAAAACTGCACTCCAGCTTCTTCTCTGACAATACTTCATAACAGAACATAAAAAATAATATACCAAGTTTATTCCACACCTTTTGGGAAGACATCTAAACTGGTGTTAATTTCAGCTCAGGAAAGAAAATATCTTTAATGTTTCTTCATAATCATTGGAAACAAACACATTGACTCTTCTTAACCCAAAGTGAACATTTTTCTTTCTGTTATTGACTGCTGATGGAGTTTGTGGAGATAAGCATTTCTAGAAAGAAAGACACCCTCTGTCTCCTAATGATAGGAATTAATTTGCAAATTGATCCTTTTTTATTCTTTTTTTAAGCAGCTGTATTTTAAGGGAAGAGCTGACACCTTTTTGAGTGAAGGCATCATTTTCAAATCAGAATATTACTGTTTATAACAATGAACTAATAGCAAGAAAAACTATTAAGAAAGTGAACAATATCTATTGGAATTACTCATTAAACAGCAACATCCTTACAACAAACTTCAAGTAGATAAAAATGCATCACATTCACATGCTTATAGCCAAGTGTTTGTATAAGAATTTGAGGTTTGACATCATGGTTGTTGGAATTCCCAAAGCAGCCTACAAGTGAATGATCTCTCCAGGCAATAGAGGACACAAAACAAGTTCATGAGCGGAAGACTATGGTAGAAACACCTTCGGACACTTATGCACCCAGTTGCTAGTATAGACAAAACTGTAATCAAGCTTTTAAGCCTAATTTTCTTTTTCTTTTTTCTCTTTTTTTTTTTTTTTTGACATAAAAATAAACCATGTATACAAAATTAACCTTCAAATATAAAAAAGTCAAACGAGTCCTGTTTTTCTGCATTATCTGCCCAGCTCTTATATTCACCTTCCTTCAGAAATAGAGGTCCTGACCCATTCTGACTGTCCTAAAATTGTCTGGACCCCATATTATTAATAAGGGAGTTTAATTCTAAGATCACACTGAAATTCAAGGGCAGGTAATTACATTTTGCGTGTCTTAATGTCCCTCAGCTCCTTCAGCTGCCTTCAGTTACTGTTCAAACTGTTGCAGTGTATTGTCAAATTTATTTAATAGCTGACATGCTCCATCCATGAAATGGCTCCATTTTGTGTCCGATGAGGAGGTGAGTTCATAGTTTGTATTGCTGACATACCTGATGAAGGGGAGGGGCTCTGCTGAGGGTTTGCACCAAGACCTGGTTATTTAATATTTATAAATTTTACTTGTAATGTGCCAGGAAAAGATGACAAATTATTGTTGCTATTAGAACAACAGTGTCATTCACCTATTTTCTTAAGCTTTTCCTTTCAAAAATTAGCATCAAGTGCTCAGAAAACAAAACAAATCAAATAAAATCAAAACTCTTGACCAAAAGGAAAAAAAAAAAAAAGTATCTGAAGGTATTAAAAGAAAACCTGTTATATGTGATTTTTCGTGTATATGCATGTTTAGCTCTATTCATTTTTTGTTTGAGTTGTATAAAACTGTTGAAACAAAATTATTTATTAGCTCAGTTTTATTTGCAAGGAAGGTTCAGTTGCCCTTTATATTATTGTTATATCTCAAGACAATGTTTCTTTACTTATGAGCAGATGTTTGAAATCCTCCAGGAGATTTTTATAAGACTATGGAAATGAACTTGGCATGGGTACTGGTCTCCCAGGTGGAGCGGGTGAACACAAGCCTTCTTAGAAGTCTCAGATCAAGGCTAGTCAGAAAAGGCAACAGAGCCCAGCCACCAAAAGCCTAGTGCTTTGGTGACTGACAGGTACAGGCTCTTTCTGAAGCATAAAAAGGAATGCTAAATGATCTCACTGACAGAATAAATCTTCTATTTGTTTGGTCTGGACCAGATGTGCTAAAGGCTGATGTGGAAATGTCTGCTGATGCCAATCTCAGTTTAAATCAGAACTTGGCAGCAGGGTTCCCTCCCCCTGCTTCCGTGTTACACATCCCCCCTTCTTTCTTTCTTTCTTTTTTTTTTTTTTTTTTAAAGTTCCAAGCCCAATCAGTCTTCTGAAAAAAGTTTCAGCAATGATCACAATTAATTGGAAAGAGCCTCTCTTGCCTTTCCTAGAACTGTGAGGAGCAGCCTTTCAGGCTTTGCTGCCTCCATATCACAGAAGCCATTGTAAAGTCAGGAGAAACTCTTCAAGGTGCCATGTACTGAGTCCTCTACCCTGTCCAAATACCATCTGTCCACATCTTGTTATGCAGACTTGGATACCTTTCTAAAATATGGTCTAATAGAAATGGCTGAGATAGTTCTAGGTCAGGTAGTTTGAAAACCCACATGGGTTGGTATAGAGATTGTTGTTTTTCAGAGTACAAAAAAACCCAAAATCTGGGTTAATCATTTTAAATGATCACTAATGAGAGCTCCCTGTCATGTCTGGTGTCAGCTTCTTCTTCAAAAAGAAGACTTTTTTTTTTTAATTGCTAAGCTAAGATTTATTTGTTCTGCCACAGAAGATACAGTCAAAACACTCAGATTTTTCCCTATAAATGAAAATTTCCCAGAGTTATATTGGAGGGCACTAAAACTTCAGCCAAGGAAAAAAATGTAAAAAAAAAGAGTGGAACCATCAGTGTTATGATTAGTTATTATTAACTAAAGTCTGATAAATAATCACACAAGAAACCTTGTGTGGTTCATTGGAAGCCTTGGAAAGGTTAACCAAGTTTGACATACCTAAGCAGAAAGTCTCTGGCTCAGAGAAATAATGGTTTCCTGATAGAACCAAAAAAAAAATGCACAAAGGCCTTGATAGAGAAGGATGTTTGCAGTCAAGCTTCGCTGTCTGTAAGACACCATTAAAACACATTGTTTCATCATCCAACACTTTCATTTATTTTGGAAAGCTGGACACATGTTAATGCAGTATTGCCTATGTAATGATATTATTAAAATATCATTATTTAAAAATCAATTTATCACCTACCTGTGACCTCCTCACAAACCTTTTACTCATGGATTAATTTCCACAGGACTCAGTCTGGAGCTTCAGCCCTATGGTGTCTGCTTTTCTTTAAATTCAACCAGTCACAATAAAGTCCTCTCCTTCTTCCTGTAAGGTAAATTGTGCTCCAAAGGCAAGTTTCAGTCCTTTAGCAAATGAAAGTTTTTCTGCATCAGACACGTCACAACTTTCAAATGCAGTAGAGTCACTGGAGGGCTAGAAATGGGAACTTTGTCTCACTCTGTGGGATAAATTTTCTGTTTCACAGTGAGATCCAACATCTAATTCTGGAGCTATAAATAATGGACTTCTTATTTGTTATAATATGAAGATTTGAATATTACTATGGTCTTTAAGTTGTTCTTTAGTAAATGGGGTGAGACAGCAAGTGATGCATGACTCAGAGTACTGAATAATAAATTAATATGTCAAGGGCAGTTCCAAAGATATATAGGAAGAATGCTTGTCCCCATTTAAATTATCTCAGGAACTGAATCCAAAAGCAACCTTTCATGGTCCAGAACCCAAACAGGAAAATCAGTTTCTTTAAGGCTTTCTAACATCTTTGCTTCAACCCTCAAATTAAAAAAGTAGTGAGATTCAAAGAGAAAGAGAATATTTTTCTAGCTTAAGTTTATTTCCTGAATCAAGCAAGAGCTGAAAGGCTGTCAGAGGCATTCTGTAGTTGCTGCCTGCATCTCATTTCAGCTTCTGATCCTCTAGGTCAAGAAAAGAAATGAATTTGGATAGCAAGGTATGACAGAGGTTTAAAAATAGCAAAGGACACATTACTAGTTTGGCAGACATCAACATGATCAAATCTGTTAGTACATCTGATTATGATGGATTTCATCTATAAGCAACCACAGTTAAATTCTACATCCAAGAAAAATTATATTTGCATTGCTTTAATTCCAAAGTAAATTTATTTCAGATGATGAAGCTGAGTTGGTGGTGTTAAGAATTATCATCAGAGCTCGCAAACTTCATCAACATATGTATTGAAGGATTTCTAATTACTCTTTTGTTGTTGTTGTTGTTGTCAGGAAAAGGTCACTTCATTTCATGGTAGAGCAGACATGTACACTAACTTTTCAAGCATCCAAGGAGCTTTCTGTGCCATGCCAGTGTGTTACAGAAGGCTACATAACCAAGACTTCAAATCATATTTCCATTGACAGAAAAAGTTGGGCAACCTTCCCAAGTAAATAAAGTTTTTAATTTTTAATGGTCAAAGTGTTTGCATTGTTGTCAAATGAAGCCAGTTCTTTGATCAAATTGTAACACAAGAGGACACCTAACTACAAAATTAAAACTGAGACCAGAGCATCAGGGAGGAGGTTACAATGCTAGCATGGACAGCATCCACCTTTCTTACACTGTGGGTCAGTCATACAAAGAGAGGATTTGAAAATTCTCTGGGACATACAGGGCCCCTCTAACTGGTGAACGCAATGCCAACAGTAAGGAATGTGTCTGAGCATCTGCAGTCAGAATCTAGTTCTGACAAGACAGTTTACATATATAGTTTAGGAGGATCCAGAAGAACTGTAGAATCATAGAACATTTTGAGTTGGAAGGGACCTTAAAGATCATCTAGTTCTAACCCCCCCTGCCATGGGCAAGGGCACCTCCCACTAAATCAGGTTGCTCAGAGCCTCATCCAGCCTGGTCTTGAACACATCCAGTGATGGAGCATCCACAGATTTGCTGGGTAACCTGTTCCAGTGTCTCACAAACCTCAGAGTGAAGAACTTCTTTCTAATTTCTACTGTAAATCTACCCTCTCCAGTTTGAAGCCATTACCCCTTGTTCTATCACTACAAGCCCTTGTAAGAAGTCCCTCCCCAGCCTTCTTGTAGGCCCCTTTCTGATGCTAGAAGGCTGCTTTAAGGTGTGCCAGGAGCCTTCTCTTGTCCGGGCTGAACAACCCCAATTCTCTCAGCCTGTCCTCATAGGAAAGGTGATCCAGCCCTATGATCATCTTTGTGGCCCTCTTCTGGACCCATTCCAGTAGCCTAAATAGTTTTCCCAGTGCTGGGATGAGAGCACTCATAGTCCTAACAACCATTTCAGAATAAGTTCAGGGTCCTCTGGCAATTAAGTATAAACTGAATTTTGGAACCCCAAGGATAAACCCAAATAACTTTTCTTGTAAGGTAAGAACCCTCCTGAGCTGGACTTCCTAATCCTGCCACTGTGAGATGAAAGTGGTGACAATTGTTTCTCATAATTCTTAACTTCTATATACACAACCACTGGCTCTCTACAGAAATGTTCTCCCCAGAAGGAAAAATTTATGGATGACTTCCTTGTTTACATTAACCCTCAGATGAGGAATCCAAAAATCATCATCTCTTTATTGCCTCCTCTTCTGCATCTGCAGGAGACATTAGGCCAGGGCACAAGGCAGAGGCCTGCCACTAGTTGAGATATGTACATTTTCATACTTGACATTGCAGAGGGAAACAGAGGTGATTTTGTGAAATTACCTAGACCTTACCCCTAGAGTTTCTTCAAAGGCATCTGCACTCTGACTGCTGAAGCAGTCTATTGTTTTGTGGTTCTGTTAGATGTGTCCTTCCTCCAGGAAAACCTGACAGCAACAATAGCAAAAAATACAAGTGAATACCTAGTATATACTGTAATGCATATTTCATCAGAGCTCAGCAGTTCTTTCTCTGACTCAAAATAAATATTCTTCTTTCGCTGTGATTCCCAAAATATAAACACAACACAAAGACTTTCCAAAAAACAATCATCAAAACAGTAAGTCCATCTTCTCAGGAGTGCTGTAACTTCAGTGTACTGTTTACTTCACTATGAGCCCCAAATTGTATCAACAGTTAATAGAGAAGCTGCTACTTTAAGTATCTAGTTGCATTTCTCTGACTACTGAGATTGATTTTTTCTCCAATTAATGTGGTGAATATATGCTTTCTGTTCTTATTTAAGATGTCAAAGTGTCAGATTGTTTTTTACAGCTCAAACAGGAGACACGTGTTTACAAAAAATAAAATAGAATAGTTCAATCATAGATGCAGTTAATAATTTCAGAAATGATACAAGATAGAATTACTACTGTATTATGGTATAACATGACATAATTATGACAGGCCTTGACATGTGCTGGGCATGATTGTCTGTCATGCAACAGTGCTGCTGAATCTTCACAAAATCAGTCTTAATGCAAGCAATACAAAATACAATTTAATCTGGACAAATTCAGGCTGAGCAAAACACTGATGTATTTTAATAGGGAGAAGAATTAACCTTTGCAGCAAGAATTTGGATGGATATTCTATCTCAGGTAAATTTAAATAAAGGCTTTAAATTTTTATTTTATTTTTCTAAAAAAGGAAAGTTAGTTTAAGCACAGAGATATTCGGTGCCATCCAAAGTAGATGAACAGCAGTAACCTTTTCTAATTGACAGAAAATCTTCTGTTAATGCTTCTACCATAAAACTGTCAAGTATATTTCTTAAAGGAAGATAGTTGTTATCAGTCCTTTAGAATAATTAACCATTGTTTTACAGCTTCTACCTGCATGTGATCTAGAGAGGCCTGCTTTTCAAGTGACTGGTGACACAATCATGACATCTCACCGAAGTTTAACTGCCTAATTATTAAATGTGTTGTCCTCTCTATGAATTTCTGTGGCTACCAAATTAATTTCTGAGATATAAGCAGGATGGGAATTATGGAGGGACATTTAACAAGCTGTTTTTAAAATAAGGTGGCCGCCCAAAAATGGATTTTAATTAGCTGACTGGCTTTGCATTGACAAGCCCTCAGACATTCCATAATTGTATCTCCTGAGCTTTCTTGAATAAAATTAATTAAAAATAACACTTTAACAAATTTTATGCAAGCTTGGCAGGAGTATTTCTAGTTCTGTGACATTACAGCATGAACAATTCTACAGGTAGACTCTTTTTCTCCTTCGTAGTTACTCTAGAAACTTTCAAGCTAAGTGCATTTTCCAGTTCTATGGTATTGGAGGAAAAGTGTAAGGCTTTATAGCCAAAGGGGCTATAAGTCAGAGTTATTTGAAGGATTAATATGCCAGAGGCCATCATCTTTCAATATTGCAAAATGAGTTAATGGCTTTCATTGCATAGGGTATGAAACCACAAGGGATCCTACTAAATTTTGACCTTCTGTCTATCACTGGGCATTCAGTGTTACCCAGTATCATACCCCAGATTTGAGGTAGTCAAAGCTTTTCAATTTCAGGGTTTGTCAGTTGTGTGTCATTGGCAAAGAGAAGCCAACATGTGACTGAAACCTAAGGTTGCAAAGCATGGAAATCAATCAAATGTACTTTTCCCACTTTACATTTGAAGATAAGTTGCACCCTAATTGCACTCTAGAAGTGAAAGGCACCCTAGAAGTGAAAGGCAACCTACAACACCCACAAAATCCAGTTCTTTGCCCGTCAAACCTAAACAGAAAAAGAAGTCTTTCCTGAACCCATTGAGTGTTCTGACTGTGAAAGAACATGAATTGCCTGTACCACCTTTGAGTACTGAGTAACATCATCACTGATGTCTCTGAGGAAGGCTAGGAAAAAGAAACCATCCAACACAAAATATATCTGGTTAATGGTGTACTCAGGAAAAAAAACACTCCTTGAGCCCTTCAGGCAACTGAGGTATAACATAGAATTGTTATCTTTCTCAATGAAAGCATTTGAGCATGTCAGGAGCATTTTCTTACGTGTCTATCTGTGAAAGAGAAGCCTGAGAGTATACATGAATAAGGTATCAAATATCCTTCCCACCCTTCTCCAACATCCTTCCAGGTCATTGCTGAGTTTCAATTTGCAGGACACTGTGAGTAAAGACTGTGCTTACACCCTCAGGGACAAGTTTGTTTCCAGAAAGATAGGAGCTATGCTATTCAGAGGGCTTCTTTTCAGAAAGGTCTCAGTGTCAGGGTCATGAGGGCACTGACGGGTCTTAATGGCCCAGACCAGCCTCATCTGGAGCCCTCACCCCTTTAGCCCATGCATCTAGCAGCTTCATTTAAATTCAGACCTGTGGTTCAGTCCCTCCTTGAGCTAAGTTGTAAGTGTGCTGGTCTCCAGTCCTGTCTCTGACCTTGCTTCCTGGATGGACTTTGGACCTGTATTGTAGCCTTCTCTTTAGCATTGTTTCTTACCTTGTCTTATTTGGTTCCTGACTGGGCTCCCTGGAAGGTCCCATGAACCTAGCTCATCCCCTTGATATGTCTGAGTCTGTCCACGGATCCCATATCCAACACAAAGCACTATCTGGTGTGTTCAGAATTACCTCCTGTCAGTGGGATACTGTCTGTGCTGCGATCACCCTTAACTCCTGGTGCATCCTCCCTTGTAGAACAGCTGGTCCTTGCCAGTTTGAGTCCACACATGAGCATGTCTTTCACTGACCTGCATGAGGGGATATATCAGGTTGAGAAAACTGAAAATACTTCAGATGTGGAGTTACAGGGAAAAGATATCCAGTTCTGTGCTTCTCAGTACAAGATAGTCTTTGATATACTGAAGCAAGTGCAGGATAGATCCACAAGAATTGTTGGAGGGTTACAGCAATGATATACAAGGACAAGAAGGTTAGTGCAATGATAAGAAAAGAGGGTTAAAGTAGAGATCCTCTTGTTGCATCCAAAGGGGCATTGAGAAGAATCATCTAGACTTTTTTGGACTTGCGTAGTTGTTAGGGCAAGAGGCAGCAGATGTGAGGTACAAGAGAAACTGCAGCTGGGAGCTAGCAAATCTTTTTCTACCATGCAGGTGATCGAACATTGTAACAAAGACCCAGAGAAAGTGTGAAATCTTCATCCCTGGAGACGGTCAAACCTCACTGGCCAAGGACCTGAGCTACCCGATTTAATTTGGCTTTGCTCTGATGAGGGGACTGGACCAAATGAGTTTCTGGAAAGATTATTTCTAACCTATCTTATCCTCTAGCTCTAGTAAAATCCTGTAAAAAAAAATTATCTACAGAAACTGCACAAGTGAACAGCACAAATGAACAGCTGATGTCAGAAATCAAAACAGAGTGACAATTCTCCCTGTCCTATTTCTTCTCTCTGCCTTTATTAGCAGGGGCTAGTCTCTGAAAATGGAATTATTCCTCAGGAGCTCATCTGTTCCTTCTGTGCCAAGAACAAAGGAAAAGAAATATTTAAAATTAGTCTGATGTGAACAGGATCATTGCAAAGTAAGATGTTTTTCAAAGTTTCCCAGGAGGTATCACTAGTTTTTTAGATCCATCTGGAATTCAATCATTGTTACTTGCCAGCTGCTGCTGGGACTTTCCAGTTGTTTCTCTTCTGGACACAACATGTAGTGGGAGCAGCTATTGCTGCTGATATAACTCTGAAGGACAGGCACATAAACTGGGAATACAGGCAGTTATTTTTTAGTTTTTTGTTTTGTTTTGAACTGGACCAAATTTATTTTGTACTGTCTTGGCTGCTTACAGCTGAGGTTATTGGAGGGTACAACTTCTGAAAGCCCATGCAGAGTACAGCCTCTCTGCTACTGAAAACATGAAAATCTCTTCACTGCACAATCTTGACAGTTTTATTTAATGTTGCAGACAGGCATTACCAAAAACTCAGTTTTGGTGGACAAATATGATAGAATTTCTATTTTATATTTTATTTCCTGGAAGACAACTTGTAAAAGCCTGCAACTCTTTCTCCAAAACTTGCACATTTAATTTACAGAAGAATTAGTAAGAATTTAAGACTCTAGGTATTAGTCCTCACTATACAGCAAATTGCTTGACCCTGATGTAAAACCATCAAACAAAACAAGTTCTATTCACCCATTTAAACACCACAAGATATTTTGCTGCCTCTTATGATGCCTCTGTTTGGATTACTGACAGGCTCTGAATCTCACGCTCTCAGCAGAGTTACATCTATAACCTAATGCAGGTGATAAACTTAAGCACTGCCATGACTCCCCACTGACTACGATCAATTGTATTCCTGAACAGTAGATAGTTTGACTAACACATCACACTCCAACAAAGGTGCCTTAGTCTTTCTTAAGTTTCCTGGAAAGTGGTCTGAATAGCATTTCACAGATGCTTGAAGAGTTTTGTGAACAATTTAGTTGCCTTAGACACCTGCAATCTTAAGGTAAAAGAAAAAAACCTCCAACAGAAAGCAACTGCTTGGAAAACAACTGCTAAGATGCTTGTCCTTGACAGAGCTGTAAAATTATTAGATATAAATATGTAGAAGAAAAATCAATGAACCCCTAAGGTGTATTTTCCTGGGTGTCTTAGGGCTAGTCTTACTTTGCACCCCATACTGATGCTTTGGAGGTTTGGCCTTTTAGTATCACACAAATCTGAAAGAAATGTGATAATACTGAACATAACAACATGTTGTTAAAAACAAGCTGCCAAGTAGATTAAAAAATCTGTCAACCTATCTGTCAATAAATGTGCACTGTTTGGTGAAATGGATCCCAGCTGCATGTTCTAGGAGATGAGAGGGCATTGAACACCCCACAGAGTTTCTTTTAGTCCCTGCATGGGCAGGTTCTTAGGCCAGCAAGGATGCAAACAGACTGATGGCATAAAAAGAAATGTCTTAGTAATATTATAGGCCTTTCTGGTTCATGTTCAATCAGTCAGTAACTCCAAACTTCTACTCTGTCAAATAATGAATCAAGACATTAGTAGTATTTTGAAGCATTTTGCCCCTAGGTTCTTGGTCTGAACCTAGACAGGTAACAAAACTTTGAGATGGAGGCCTATTATGTGGTTATCATCAGGCCAAAACAATAAAAAATAAAGCATGTTCAGATCCAGGGCTTCAATCTATGACATTCCTAAATCAAGCATTGACCTTAGGGAACTAAGGCCAAGTTTGTTAAAGATGTACATCATGGTGTGTTTAAAAACTAGTACATACTCCCAAGATATTTTGTATATTGCTAGCAGTACTATTGCATCGAAGTAGAGTTGTACAGGTTAAACAATTAATTCTGGGTAGACTTTTCAGACTGTTCTTTCTCTTCTACTGCCAGGATTTTCCCCTTGTACTTAGCACTAGGGAGGCTATACCTCCTGTACTGTGTTTAGTTTTGTGTCCCTCACTGCAAGAAGGACATAGAGGTGCTGGAGTGGGTCCAGAGAAGGGTGATGAAGCTGGGGAAGGGTCTAGAGCACAAGTCTTGTGAGGAGTGGCTGAGGGAACTGGGCCTGGAGAAGAGGAGGCTCAGGGGAGACATTTTTGCTTCCTAGAACTCTCTGAAAGAGTGTAGTGAGGTAGGGGTTGGTATCTTCTCCCAAGTAACAAGAGATGTGACAAGAGGAAATGGCCTCAAGTTGCATCAGGGGAGGCTTAGGTTGGATATTTGGAAAAAATTTTGGACATGTTTAAAAGTCATGCAGATATGATGCTTAGGGACAAGGTTTAATGGTGGATTTGGTAGAGTTAGGTTAATGGTTGGACTTGATGATCTTAAAGGTATTTTCCAACCTAAATTATTCCAAGAGTCTAGGATTCTATTATTATCAGATTATTGCTATCCATCCTACCAGGCATTGTTAGCTCAGTTAGATCTACAATGATCTATAGTTTACTGTAGTGCAGTAATCTTTTGCAAATAGTCTTTTTCCATACACACATCAGTAATAAATCCCATGTAATTTAGTGAAAAAAACATCTTAATGGTATTCACAAAGAGTAACATATTTATGAGGGTGAGTAACAGAATGTAACTGGGCAGAACTGAATAACCTTAAAAAGGAAATCATAAAAATATCAACTACCTCCCCATCAAGTAACAATATAGAAAACTGAAGGACATTTAAATAATATGGTTTTCATATCTTAAATAGGAACAAATACAGACTGGCCACAAAACATTTGAAAATCTGAGTAGCTTCCACATATAAATAAATATGTTCAAAATATTTTCAATGAACTGACAGAATTTGCATCTGATTGATATCAAAAAGCTTTACTTTTCTTAAGACTACAAAGAAAAGAAACATCTAATCCAAAGTATATTGGGCTTGTAAGTTTTTGTGAGAGCCTTGAGATTTGTCTAAATCATTTGGAATCAAACAGAAAAACATATGTCCCTGTGTAACAGACAGAGGCATACTTCAAAGGCTAGTCCAACGACAAGGTCTGGCTGGATAATGGCTTGGTCTGTCCTCACTGAGAGGAAGACAAAACAAAACTAATAGCAGGAACGAATCAAGTGATAAACACTATGGCTAACAACCTGAATAAGAGAGTGTAGAATAATTTGAGATATAAAAAAAAAGAGTGAACTGAGGAGAAATGTCCTGCATGCTGGAACTGTTTTTCCTTTTACTAGTAATTTTTTGTCCCTTAATGTCTTTGTTACATTTTGACCCATTGTTATGATTTAACCATCTGGGGAAAAGAAGCAAGCTAAGGAGAGGGATGTTTCCAAAACACTGAATTTGTTTCTGTATTTGTCATGGGATGAATAGAGAGTTGAGGTGACGAGCCACATATTACAGGGACATTCTTGGGGATTCACATCTCAGCATGGAGAAGGGAGGAGAGACCTCAGAGTGCTGAACCAGTCACGGGTATTCCAGGTCGTGGCCAATTGGGAAGCAAATGCACAGACCAAACTCACTGCAGCTTGAACTTCTTTAACTTCTGGTTCTATTGAATTGAATCAGATTGGCTTCACAATGTTTGAAACAGAGGAAAAAGGGAAACTGAAAGCCCATGTAAAGACAGGCAGTATGAAAACTCAGCAATAACACAGTAGAGAGCTAAAAATATCAGAGCTAAGACCAGAACAAAAGTTTGAAATTTGAATAAAAAAAACCCAAACCAGATGCAAATAGTTCTGAGTGTTAGGAATTATATTTTTAATTATTTTGGATCAGCAGCCAGGATTTTTTAGGAGGATGTGGGAGAGCCAGGAAAAACTCCCGTGTCTGAGACCTGTTTTAAACTTAGAAAGATAGATGAGTTAGATTACTAGTTGGAACCAAAACTACACCAGAAACTGTGACATCAGTTAAGCAGTAGGAGTGATCAAGCAGTAGAGGCACAGCCAGATTGTCTTAATCCTTGCCTTTGCCTGCCGCTGTTTTCTTCTGTTTATCAGCTACAGAAATTGTACAAATTGCCTTGCAGTGTTTGATCAGTGTCTAATTAAAGAGCAACCATTTCTAGGACCTTTTTGTGGAGTGAAACTGGCCTACTTAGGCATGTCTGCTGCTGTTGTTGTCCCAAGTTGTTCTCTCTACCCATACTGGCCAAATGCTGAGTTTTTGTGGGCATAATATTTCAAAAGATATAATTACATTTTATAGAAAAATAGAATAATTAGAAGTGAATTACTGAATGGTACTATGGATGGTGAAAATAACAGAGGGTCTTGATAGGCATAATGAAACAGAATTTTTCCACTTACCCAGTATTCCCTCTCACGTCTTGCCATCACAGCCCTTTAAGGACTGACTGGTATTTTCAATGACACACCTTCCACTGGAATTTGAGAGAGTAGAGGGGAAAGGATGATTAGGAAACAGAAATAAGGATTACAATGCGTGGTGTTACCCACCTGCATCATCATACTGAAAAGTCCTCTGGACATAGTGGGCTTTTTGTTTTCCAAATGCTCCTCTGTGAGATGAACCTCTGTGTAAACACCTCTAAACACCTCTGGGACAGCAATGTGCCCCTGTGTCCAGGAAGGCCAATAGTATCCTGGGGTGCATTAACAAGAGTGTGTCCAGCAGATCGAGGGAGGTTCTGCTTCCCCTCTACTCTGCACTGGTGAGACCTCACCTGGAGTATTGTGTCCAGTTCTGGGCTCCCCAGTTCAAGAGAGACAG